>JAATLQ010034520.1:0-23227 GCA_013421005.1 Heliconius erato x Heliconius himera
TTATATATAATTGTTATATAATATTGAACCTAAACCTAACTAAATCTAACTTAACCTACGACTTAATTACTCCACGATGGAATAATAAGTGTGGGAACGGAAGAAATTCCTTTCCCACCGGCGCTGTTCACCCGATCTTCTCCTTTGTCAGCGTTTTCGGGCGCTCGGCCGCCTATCAGACGGACACATTATAATATTAAATAAGTTTTCCGCCTGTGACACCGAGCGCTATATAACAGATTCATTATTTTTTTATAATTACTTAGAAATTCACACACCCCATCATGCTAAATATCAGAGTTATTTTCTAAATATTGTTATTTTTTATCATGTCAGTTCCTACTGACTTTGAAATTATTTTTTTTGTTTATTAATTTATTTTTATTATACATACATAGTGGTCCCTGCTACCAAGAATTCTATAAAAGTGGTCTCTGATCAAGAAAAGATTTGGAACCCCTGCTCTAGAGGGGTTTCACATCAAGTTCAATGTATTGGAGTGGTCTGAATTTAAGTTTGTGTAAAAATATTCTTTACGTTATCTGTAAATATTTATAAGTAATCTGTGACTATTTACAATATTTTTGACAAGATAATGTTTTGATTTCAATTTTCAAACTTGACAATGAAATATTTTGGCGGGATCTAATAATGAATAGAAGATTAATATTATGTTCGAAATAATGGTTTTTTTATTGCGGATTTTCGTAAAAAAATAATAATTAAAGTTAAAATTTAACTCAATATATAAAAAATAAAATGGAATCAGAAAATAGAATTATTACGTTAATCGACATGGACTGTTTTTATTGCCAAGTGGAGGAAAAACTCAATCCAGAATTAAAAGGAAAACCTATTGCTGTTGTACAATATAATCCATGGAAAGGAGGAGGGTAAGAAGGGTCTCTTACATTATAAACATAAAATTTAATCGAATATTCTGCAATCCTTAATACAATCATATTTTCCTTAAAAATAACAAATTAATAAATAACTTTATTCTTTGACTTTAGTATTATTGCTGTTAACTATGTAGCCAGAGCCATGGGAGTTACAAGATATACAAGAGGTGATGAAGCAAAGGAAAAATGTCCTGACATACAACTGTGCTCAGTGCCTTGTCAGAGAGGAAAAGCTGATATTACAAAGTAATTTTGTTTTCCTACATTAATTATAACAAAATTAGTAATCTTGTTAAATAGAGTTAAAAATATTAACGGAATAGAAATCAAAGTAGTAAATATTTCATTTTAAACAGGTATAGAGATGCGGGCAAAGAAGTTGCTAAAGTGTTACAAAAATTTACACCCTTGTTAGAAAGAGCATCTATTGATGAAGCTTACTTAGACATATCTGCAACAGTGAGTATATTTCATACAACTTAATCATGATGAAATAAGTAATTCTTTATTTCTAAACTTAAATAGTAGCAATTTCCATGTATTCAAACATAAAAATAAATATGAAAAAAAAAAAAAAACTTGAAAATATTAGTTACATCCAAATAATTTACTAAACAGAAATTAAAAAGATTCTTATAAATTATAATTAAATCTTTATTGTTAAAAGTGTCCTGCTTATCCAGTTTTTATTGGATATTATAATGTCAGTTAACATGTAGGTGCAGAAAAGGCTTCAAACTTTAAACTTAAACACAATAACACCTGACATGATACCAAACACATTTGCACTGGGCTATGATAACTTTGATCAATTTATATCTGATGTACATAACTGTGGGTCAGATTTCATTGACTTTGACCATGAACACTCCAGGCAGTTACTTGTTGGTGCCATAATAGTAAGTGAGATAAGAGCTGCAGTTTATGAAGAAACAGGTATTTAATACATTTTTAAAATATTATTCAACACTTAGTAAAAGAATACATTTTAGAAAACATAAAAATACTAAATCCTTCTAGATCCAAATTTTTATGTTTTTTAAAAAGGTAAAACATTTTTTTTTGACATTTTAAAATTAGTTAAGAGTATTTATTTATATATATTTCAAATATTTTTACTTTGTATAAATCAGTTCTATATTTAAAAGAATGTGCAAATAAAGTTAGAGACTATTTTGGCTGTGTATGTCTTAATAAGACTTTTTTTTATATAATGAAAGTTTTCCAAATATACTCATTCTAATTTAAAATGAAGTACATGCTTTATGAAATATATATTATATTTCAGGTTTCAGATGCTCTGCTGGAATAGCTCATAACAAAATATTAGCGAAACTTGTCTGTGGAATGAACAAACCAAACAAACAGACAGTATTGCCAAAGCATTCTGTGAACATGCTGTATAAGTATATATCATTTTCTTAGTATCACACTGTGTATGGTTCCGCATATAACATAGTAGACAAAAGGAACCTAGAGTTAATAGCATATTCTATCATTACTAGAGCAAGACAATAATCCATTCATTAGAGTTGGAATTAAACCCTGTTTACAATAACTGCTTACCGCCCGATGCTATGCTGCTGCACTAGGAGCCACAATAGTATTTTATTAAAAAAAAGTTTACCCTTGTTTTTCTTTTTTAAAAGTATGTTTTTTACACGCATTTTAAAATTTTTAGGACTCTCTCAATAAAAAAAGTTAAACATTTAGGTGGGAAATTTGGTGATCAGGTTTTAGCACTTTTGAAAATTAAAACAATGGAAGAATTACAGCAGTTTTCTGAGAAGGAATTGCAAGCTCGATTTGATGAGAAGAATGGGTAAAGAGTTTTAGCTTATTTAAATTTATTTACAATAGCGGCAGGTAAAAAATTGCGGCTTCGATGTAAACAAGATGATTGTGGGTTCGATTCTCACTCGGGAAATGAAATATTCAATATTTCATTTATTTTATTTTCTCGTTCTGGTAACGGGGCAAAATGGGGTGAATTCTGTTCCTTTTGCTATGTGCGGGATACATTGTGAACTTTAAATAAGGACTTGACGCATTCAAAGTGCCCAAAGTAGCTCTGACTAGGCTTGTTGAAAAAATATCTATATTTTTAACCAACATAAATATCCAATATTGAAAAGTGTATTAAAAACGATATATTCTTTTTGTATATAATAAATTCAAAAACAAAAAAAAACGAAAGCCACAATATACAGGGTGGAAGAGGCAGCGCTCCATTTACGGAAACAGCATATAGGGTAAAATATTTCAAACCTATACCTAAAGAAATTAATCAAGATGCCTCAACAGTTTGGACGTAGGATTTTTTTTTCATTTCACGATTTTTATCCATACCTGTATTTCGTGTGACGCGATTACGTATAGATCCCAATAACATAAACACTTGCTACTACAAAAATACTACTAAAGGTTAAACAACTTTGAACTTTATCGCCAATACATACTACTCGATTTCGAAATGAGGCGTGTGCGGCGGTGTTCCTTTGATAGGTTTATGTGTGCGTGCGTCATCCTTACAAATGGCGTTTTGTTTTAAAATGACAATTTTATTATTTATTTTGTTTGAAAAAAAAACTTTTTCATTTTTGGAAATTTATTTTTTTCTGATTTATATTAGGCTTTTATAGAGTAGTTAAAACTGTGGTTTCATTTAGTGTGGTGCTGACACTTCCACCCTGTATATATATATATCGATGTTTTTTCTCAATTCCGACCTCCCTAGCTTTGATTGTGTATACACTGGGTTACAATAAATCCATTAACGTTATTTATACCTTCCTTGATAAAGGGGCTATACAATGCAAATTTATTTTTAATTCGAAAACGAATGTGTTCGAGATTATCTTTCAGTCACACAAGCCCTACAGCTTTATTATATGTGTATATATTTTTATTTAAAATAATTTCAGTTCATGGCTATACAACATAGCTCGCGGCGTTGATTTAGAACCAGTTCAAGCCCGATTTAACCCAAAAAGTATAGGATGTTGTAAACAATTTAAAGGGAAATCTGCTCTCATAGATTTAAATAGCGTTAGGAAATGGCTGAAAGACTTAGGAGAGGAAATTGAAGATAGACTAGAGAAAGATTCCTTAGAAAATAATAGGACACCTAAGCAAATGGTTGTTAGTTTTTCTATACAAATGCCAGATGGAAGGGATTCAAGTAGTTCTAGGTCATATAATTTTGGCAATGAAGATGAATTGTGCAGTGAATTGTTTTGGAGTAAGGCTTTTGAATTGTTGATGGAGAGTGCTGAAGGTTGTAAGCCAAAAGGTAATGTTAATTATTTTACATGAAGTATATTATATAAGAGTATTAGTTTATACAGGGTGGAAGTGTCAGCGCTCCTTTTATGGGTACAGCAAAAAGAGTAAAATATTTTAAATCCAATTCTAAAGAAAATAATCAAGATACCACAACAGATTAGACGTAGGATTTTTTTTCATTTCACGATGTTTATCCATACCTGTATTTCGTCTGATGCAGTTACGCATTGATACCAATAACGTAAACACATACTACTACAAAAATACTCGTCGTTCTTGACGAATGGCGTTTTATTTTACAATTATAATTTTATTATTTATTTTGTTTGAAAAAATTACTTTCATTTTTAGGGAGCATTTTTTTAAATTCTATTAGGCTTTTATAGAGTAGTTCAAACTGTGGCTTCATTTAAAGTGGTGCTGACAAAACACTCTGTATATTATTTAATAAAAAAAAGTTTTACGCTATATTCCGCACATAGCAGGGTAAGCAGAGGGAACCTATTGCTAAGACACTCCTTTCCCCACTTTCCCTCGAAATTTTCTCGTTAAATTCTGCCACTCAACACGCATTGCCTCCAGAATCCGGCAGAAAGTGGGGAACGGAGTGAGTGTCTTAACACTAGGTTCCCTCTGCCTGTTGATTTATTTATTTACATTAAGAAAAGCCAATATCAATCTTGTCTTGTCATTAAAAAACCACTTAAAAAATTTTTGAGATATTCAAAATTACTTTCCAGATAATGATGTTAATAGAAAATTAAGAGCGCCAATTAAATTTCTGGGTATAAGTATAGGTAAATTTGAAGACCATTCAGAGACTAAGAAAACGAAAAAAATCAAAGATTATTTCAGTGCTGGATCATCAAAGGACGTGTGTAAAACTAATGAACCCATAAAGCAGGAAAATGTCAATAATAATTATGAAAATAAAAAGAATGAGGGCAAAGAGTATATATTTCGAAAGTTTTTCAAAACGGAGGATAATATTAAAAAAATGAACACCCAAGCTGCTGTAAAAGTCAACGAGAATCCAGATAATCGTGAAAATATTATAGAATCAAGTCTTGACAAACAAGAATCGTTTTTTGCTAAATTTTTAAACGGCGGAATGATGCGGAACGAAACGAAGGACGCTCAAAATATCAACAAATTAATTACGGAAGAAAATAATGGAATTGACACAAAAATTGAAAATAATCGTATCACACCTATTTGTAACATAGTACCTTGTGGTGACGATAGTAATGACACTGCTTATTCAGGATCGACTATAAACGAAGAAATTAATAAAAGTATAGCTTTGTTTGAAGAAGACCCTGACGAAGTAGCTAGAGTTAGTCGAATGAGGGAAGTATTACAAAACCACATGGAAGATATAGAAAATGTCGTCGATACAGAAACTGTGGAAAAAAATAGACCATCCGGATCCAATTTAATCAATAATGCAGCAGAAAATACATTAGAAAGTATAAATTGTCACGAATGCGGTAAAACAATATCCTTAGATATGCTAGATGAACATGCTGACTTTCATTTAGCACTCAGGCTTCGAGAGGAAGAGAGGCAGTTAGTACGTAAAGAAAGAGACAAAGACAAGCCAGTTATAAAAGAACCTAGCAAAAAGGAAACTAAAAAGAAAGTTCATGAAGAATATAAAAACGATCCAATGCCATCAATGTCCAATTTTTTAGTTAAATTTGATGAAACAACTCCAATTAAAATATGTATGGAATGTGGTAAAAAAGTTGCCATAGATAAATTTTCTGAACATCTAGACTTCCATGAAGCACAAAAATTAAGTAGAGAGTTAAATAATAGAAATTTAACCAATTGTTCCTCAAGTAGTGTAAAGAGGAAAAGAAAATCGACTTCGCCAGTCAAAAAGCCTAAAGTACCTTGTAAATCTATAGATTTGTTTTTTAGATAGACATTTTTGTAAGTTTTGCATGTATGTATGTGTGTAAATATACGCAAAATTATGTATCAATAAATATGAAATATTAATATTTAATACTCCAATTATTTTCTGTTCATCATTTTTTTTTTGTATTAACCAAATATTTGAGAGTAATACATCAGTTTATTTATATTACGTTATTTTATTATCTAATTCAGTGATTCTCAACCTTTTTTTTGTTGCGGCACATATTTAACGATTTCAAAATTTGGCGGCACACAAAGAGAAATTAATTACTACAACACACTGCATAAATAGTTTATGACAAAAGTTTTAAATATACGAATTTATTTTTTTGTGGATTTAAATATATATTCATGTTAAAAAGATTTTTCTTTTTAAATGATATAATTTGATTATATTAACATTATTATGTATTTGCAAAATTTGGCGGCACACTTTTGAAATTTGGCGGCACACAAAAGTGCCGCGGCACAGTGGTTGAGAATCACTGATCTAATTAATCAAAGAGATAATAATTAAATTGGCATAGCTTGCATAAAACCAAAAATTTAAATTTTGAGCCTTTAAATATATATTTTATAAAAAAAAAATATAAAAGCTATATATATATGTAGTTTTAAAATCTGAGCTTTTATAGTTTTAATGTCGTTAATTTGATCGCACCCAACTTATTTATATACGCATTCTTTACAATCATAACCTTTATATGTTTATGTTTTTTATTACAAATTAACCTTAGTCGTGGAATAAAATTTTTATCCCGAAACAGGAGCCAACAAGTTCACGAACTGAGAAGCAGAGCTAAATCATATTAAATTACTGACAAAATACCCACAGTGATGACACTAAAATTTGAAAGTTCACATAACGTTTAATAATATATTTAAAATTGTTTAAAGTTATAAGAGCTTTAAGATGCCGAAACAGGGGACACTTACCTTAACTGTCCGTTCAATATGCTTTTGAGTAAAAAATCAAGGACGCCTTGGAATATCAGACTGGACGGTAGAATAAAGATTACCTTTACCGGATTTTAATGACTTTCAGTAGTTATTCCAAGACATGTCCAACCGAGTTTTCACAGGAGACAACAAATCTTGAGCCGAATTTGAGAAATGTTCTAGGGTACCATTCACAATAGCATATTTAGCACACAAGACTGCAGTTTCATTTCCCATGATACCAGAGTGGCTTGAAACTAATAATACAGTCAAACTTTTTTTGATGACATGAGAACAAAGCGTCGCGGATCTTTAAAGATCCGCGAAGCTTTACGTACTTTACGTAGCTCGATGAGAACATCCCACATGTTCTCATCGAACTACGTCGCAATTCTTATACGCTTGTTATACAACTTATTTACGGCGCCCGCTACGTTCAATTTTTTATACGCTTTCTAAATAAGTATAATTGACTTTTTTTTGATATACAGATTGTTTTTGTCATCACCACTTTAAATGAAACCATAGTTTTAACGACTCTATAAAACCTAATACAATTAAAACTAAAGAGATTTTTCAAACAAAATAATTAATAAAATTATCGTTTTAAAATAAAACGCCATTTGTCAAGAATGAGGCAACAGACACAAATCTATCAAAATCGAGTCGTAGGTAATGACGGCGATATTGAATTGCGTAAAATAGGACGAAAAATATAATAACCCTTACTCGTTCTGGTATGTTTTACAAATGAAAAACGGCTTATCGGTAACGCTTAGTAGTATTTTTGTAGTAGTACTACTACAAAACAAAAGTGTTTACGTTATTGATATCAATTCGTAACTGCATCACACGAAATACAGTATGGATAAACATCGTGAAATGAAAAATAAAATGAGGTGTCTTGATTAATTTCTTTAGGCATGGGTTTGAAATATTTTATCCTGTATGCTGCTCCGCACTGCTGCTGCACTTTCTGCCGAATTCTGGAGGCATTGCGTGTTGAGTGGCAGAACTCAACGCCGCGCTTTGCCTCGACACCAGAGCGATGAAATGGAAATATAAATTTAGGTAAATATTTCATCTCCTCGAGTGGGGATCGAACCCACAACCAGTCGATTTTAGTCACACTTTGTGCCGTTGCGCCACGACTGGCCTTATCATGATTATTAGTCGTATTTAATCAGAACACATTAAATTACATTCATTCATATTAGAAAAATTAACTTTCATTAAAGCAATTGAGTTCTAGAGGGTGAATATAATTCAATATAGAAATTAAGAACGTTAAATCCACTGGGATTACGCATTAATATGAAGAAATTAAACAAGTATAGACCCTAACTTTACAATTAACGTAAAATGATGAATCTATAATTTACAATTGAAAATATCTCAAGTATCTTTAATAGCCTTTCTTTCAAATAACTGAATTTAAAGGAAAATGCCTTTAGGAATCTCTATGAAAATATCTAAGACCTAAATTGCACCGCCAGTATATATCCACTTAAGCCTGACAAATACTTTATGAAGCTTGTTAATATAGGACTCAAACTCGCTCTTGTACAGTCAAACAGAACGAGAAAGGGTCATCTTTCGTCCTATTTTACGCAATTCAACAACAACCGCCGTCATTACCTACGACTCAATTTTGATAGATTTGTGTCTGTTGCCTCATTATATTAATTATTTTGTTTGAAAAATCTCTTTAGTTTTAATTGTATTAGGTTTTAGAGTAGTTAAAACTGTCGTTTCATTTAAAGTGGTGATGATAAAAGCAATCTGTATATCAAACAGTCAATTACACTTATTTAGAAAACGTATAAAAATTTGAATGTAGCAGGATTCGAACCCGCGCTGTAAATAAGTTGTAACAAGCGTATAACAATTTCGACGTGGCTCGATAAGAACATCCCACCTTCTTTATAGCTTCCTAAAATTTTCTACTCTCTAATCCTACAACTTGCTTTTTATTTAATCCTCTCTATACCCTTCCATTTAAAGCCCTTGTACATTCCCCGCACATTATGACTAATCTTGGTAAGACCAAGATTTGTGATTATGAAAGGCGCTCCAAATACCAACACAGAGTTCCAATCTTATATTCATTCCAACATTGAAGCATTTGCCACTACTTTTTACTATGTATGTCAAGTCATTTACATAAGTATTAAAATCACAAAAACTAAATTTTAATATTAAATGTATTTTTTTTATTAATTCATATGTAAAGGTGATAAAAAAAGAAAGAAAGTAAATAAGATAAAAACTTCACAGTTTATTAGATATCAGTTAAACACTGTAGATTTCGTTCTGCACTTTCCTCCAGGTGTCAAGAGGTCCATGTTCAGGACGGTAGCGGACATTGCAACCGTCATTGGCGAGACGGCCATCCTCACGCAGCTTCTCAAACTCCTCACGCTCATACTTGGTGAAACCCCATTTTTTGGAGATGTAGATCTGAAAGCACAATGATTTGTTACAACTGTGGCATGTTTATATTATATAGCTAAAGAGCTCAGGCACTAATGTTGACCACATGAATGAAACCACAGCCGAAATATAGTTCTCACTTATTTTAATAACAACTAACAATATAAATTAATTTGTTATTTCTCAGACTATACTTTAAGATTTGACCCCACTCATTTCTTTAACCAATATTTTTTTAAACAAATTTTTCTCCAGTCAAGATAGAACAGCATTAAATTTCACTGCTCTAAAAATGTCAAGAAATTATCAGCAAGTTGAAGAATAATGTACAGTAACAATAGATTTTTATTATATTATGGTTTTCTAATATATTGTTTTGATTGTTCTGAGAAAAGAAATCAGATATAAAAACTAAAATTATAAATATCATACCTTCTGACGACCAGGGAACTTGAACTTGGCACGACGTAAAGCCTCAATCACTTGCGCCTTCCACCTGTCGCTGGAACGCACCGACATGATGGGTTGGCCGATACGCACTCTGGCCACGGTGCCTTGTGGCTTGCCAAAAGCACCACGCATTCCAGTCTGGAGCCTAAAATTTCAAGAATATAAGAATTATTACCGATCCTATGAAAGTAGTTAAACACAAACTGACCAGGAATAGTTATTAGAACTAATAATGCTTCATTCTTAGTTCTCATTTTGAAATAGCTGAATATTTATAATTTAGTTAGATAAAGGCGCTTAGTTCTAACGTCAGTAATTTTCGTTCCTGTGATGAGCATCAGCCACTTTAGAAGTTGATAAATATGAAAGAAGCTTCGCATTTCATCATGCTTATAGCAGGATAAGCACCAGTCGGCTTTGAGTAGTGTAAGTCAACGCAGCCTTATTATTTGTCATAAAGTGGAGAAAAAAAAAACTTATGGGGATGTGGGGATCTAACCCACAACCAGTCATCAATACAGGTATACATTGTTTGCATTACACACTATAATTTCTGATAGGTAATTTTTTACATTTCAATGTAGCATTATGTTTTTTCCATTCATGTAAAAGTTAAAACTCTTATTAGTTAAAATTATTTGAAGTTCACATAGGATTATTTATTATTATAAACATTTACCTCAAAATAACAAATGCAAATATATGTACAAAAAGAAGCTAATATGAATAATCACAATGACAATTGTTATCTACTTTTAAGATGATAATCAGTCTAGTAAGAACATACATATTATATTCACTAAATATGATTATGCCAGTCATCATTGAATCATTGCAATATTTATCGAGTCAAATGTTTATGAAATTTTTGTCATAATATATGAATCATTCTAGTCTCCTGACTAGTGAAATAATTAGGAGATTAATATGAAGTATTGAAAACTTACTCAAAGTATGAATGAAAGAAATGAACAGAAATGCAAAATGAGCACAATGAGATAAGTTAACTGTAGAAAAAGTATGAAAATTATAATTAATTAGGATATTTAATAGTTCTATTATATTTAATACATCTTTATAAAATAAATTTATTTTTATTAGAATTACTACTATAAGTTATAAATACACAGGGACTTACCTATCAGCTCCAGCGCACGATAACATTTTATTGATGCGGATAACATGGAATGGATGCAACCTCATGCGAATGTGGAACTGATCTTTACCACAATTCTTTACGAGATATTTGTTGCAGCAAATACGGCCAGCTTCTAGCGCCTCAGAGCTAAGCTGTTCATATTCGTCAGACACCAGATGGACACATAGTGGGAAGTCATCTACTGTAGCCCTCTTCTTTCCCAAGTCGAAGATACGAATCTTAGGATCTGGTACACCACGACAAAACCGGGATTTAGGATACGGCTTGTTTTTACAATACCGGTAGCTGTAAATAATATAAATTTATAAGCAAAAAGTTATTTAACCAAATATATCACTTCAATGAGGATTAAAATATTTACCATCTCGCTGGACGGCGCCCCATTGTGACCTGAAATAAATAAAACTTCTTGTTAGAAACAATATAGAGGATACTATTAATTAAGAATTAATTAAAATAAATATGTATTTATTAGGATTTTTCTAGATTAAAAACACAAAAATATAAAAGCACCTACACAAAGTGACACCGACACCTAGCAAAAGAATGTTGACAGGCAGAACTTCAATGGTATATATGTCATACAGATTATTAATAATTTTATCGGTGTTGAAGTCGAAGCAATAATTAAATAAATTAAGATTTATTTTTAAAATTAAGGTTTATTATTTAAAACTCAATAAACGTAAGTAGGATTAACTCTCATATGACGTACAATAGGTCAATATAAATATTATCAGACTTTAAGTTTATTATTTTGTTATCATTGTTTCCGACGTTTAACATCAAGTTTGTGGTATGCAGTAAAAAGTGTTTTATACTCATAATTTATCATAAAATACAGAAACGACTTACCATTTCTACTTTTAATTAAGACCGTGGAGTCAATAGATACACATAAAGAATAATAAAAATGCTACTTTCGTGGCACGTTAAATATCGTTTACCTGCAGTTAAGAAGAACGTTAAGATATTTATTGTTGTAAATGAATTATATCTTTGAGCACAATATATGATAAAATATAAATTAATCACTTAAGTATTATATATATTTTAAATATGTTGTGCTAAAAATTAATATAAAAATTTACAACGCAGAATATATTATACACCACAAAATATTTGTAAAAATTATTATACCGACATAAAATTGCCAAGTCCATTTTATATGTTTCAACCCTATCAACTGTTTTGTATATACCTTCAATTACTTCCTATACAAACATTTTATACATTCGTTTCTATCGCTTGCATTTGTTTGAGAATCACTAATACCTTATACGCACGAGAGGTGTTTTAACTTTCGTTAAAAAAACGTTGTAATATACCAAATGCATTTGCATACGATTGATGATTATTAAACGTGGTCTGTATATGTGGTACTCTTTATTGTATATGTGTTTAAGTATTATTTTAATAATAACTTTCTTGTCTTATACCATCAATCAACATAATAAGTAAAATGGTCTCAATCTTCGGCGCTTCTAGCGTTAAAGTGCGACTGTTTTTTATTCACCATTGTTGCATTTTTAGCATCGGGGTTAAAAATAGAACCTATGAAACTTTTTACTATAATTTTTTTTTTATTAATATTAATTTTAAGGTACACAATTAAAGGCATTTATTTCCAGAAAAAAATCCAAATATAATTCTTTTTTTACTATATAGTATCCCGCACACAGCAGGATAGACGGGGGAACCTAGTATTAAGACACTCCGTTCTCCATTTTCTGCAGAATTTTTCGAGATATTTCATGTTGAGTGGTGAAACTCAACGCCGGGCTTTTGCCTCGGTGCCACAGTGAAGGAATAAAATGAATTGATAAATAATAATTCATTTCTTCGAGTGGGGATAGAACCCACAACCGTCGCGATCCAATTACATCCATCTGATAGTGATATTATTAAATATTTTCAATATTTTTAAAGTGCCATTCCACCCTTTGAAAAGAATAATACTTTTTAGAAAACAAAAACTTGAACGTAGCGGGATTCGAACACGCGCCTCTTGGAAACCTTCTTTCGCTTTGACCATTAAGCCATACTTTCTCATCAAGACACTGTAAAATATACTGTATACAAAATATGCGGGAAACAACATGAAACTGATTTAAATTGATTTAATAATATCAGGCCATATATATCATATATTGAGGCCGGTCGTGGCGCAGCGGCACAAGGTGTGACTGCAAAACCGACTGGTTGTGGGTTCGATCCCCACTCGAGGAGATGAAATATTTACTTAAATTTATATTTCCATTTCTTCGCTCTGGTGTCGAGGTTAAGTGCGGCGTTGAATTCTGCCACTCAACACGCAATGCCTCTAGAAACCGGCAGAAAGTGGGGAACGGAGTGTCTTAACACTAGGTTCCCTCTGCCTACCCTGCTGTGTGCGGGATACAGTGTGAAGCCAATTTATTTTATTTTTTAATAATATCAATATTTTCTGTTCTGTTCTTTTATAAAATAATGTTGTTCTATATATAAATATAAATAAAGAATAAAATGATACATTTACTAACGAAAATTATTACAATAATGATAAAAAAATATACTGGTATTGTATTTATTTAGCCCGCTATTTCTACTCGCACCATTTAGTTCATACGATATTTTATTAATTATAAATATTATTACTATTGAGTCTTGTTTTTGGCACATCACTGCTAGTGCTATATTTTCGATCTGTGAACAACCCTATTGTTATGCTGATATCTGTCAATACGTGCGTAAAAATATTGACTATAAACGAAATAAAACACTTTTACAGTGAAAACTTTTTATTTTTAGCAAACAGGGGTCCTGTCCAGTATTAAATAATAATGGGTATTTTATCTAGTAGACAAAATGCTGGTGTAGAAGAAGCAGATGTAGTTTCTAATCTGGCTTATAAATATCCACCTAGATCGGGTAAGTGTGACCTTTATCTGATTGCAAGTGTGATCTATTGCAAGTTCCGATACCATACTAATTGTTTCGTTATATTTAATAATTTTTACATTGGTGTAAAATAGTAAACAAATATATTATTGTGTTTGCAATATCATAACCATACATACAGTGACGATACTATCCAAAATGTTTAATAAGTTCCTTGAATATATAAGTGACAATGAACTCAATTGCTATAATTGTTTTTACACGGGTTTTTATTTGAAATAAACACACCCTTTCGGTTACATTTAGTGTAACAGTAAAATACTTCAACAATTTTTTAGGCAATTATTTTGGAAGTCACTTTATAATGGGAGGAGAAAGATTTGATACACCTCAACCAGAAGCGTATTTATTTGGTGAAAATGCTGATTTGAATTTTCTTGGCAGCAGACCTACACCCGTAAGTTACAATTTATATTCATACATCATTTTAAAATAGAAAATATTATGAAACTAGTACAGTTGAATCTTAATTATTGTGAATTAGACAGCCATCTCCATTTTGATTATCCAGATTAATTAAAACAAAACATTTTTGTGACATGTTACAATATATGTAAGCTTTTGTCTTTTTCTTAACACCACAGGTGCCTTTTGGATTTATATTTTTTGACACATTACCAAATTAGATTTTTTTAACATTTGATATTGCTATACTAATATAATAAAGTAGAAGAGTTGAAAGTTTTTATAAGCACTAAGAAATTTGGAATTCCTGATCAGATTTACTATTTTTTGTTTTGTATGAAATCTACATTCCTTAGGAGTCGCGGCCCAGGGGCACAAAGGTGTGACTGCTATGGGTTTGAACCTACTCGAGGAAATGAAATATTTATTTATATTTATATTTCCATTTATTTGCTCCGGTGTCTAGGCAAAGCATGGTCTTGAGTTCTGCCACTCAACATGCAATGCCTCCAGAACACTGTGGAAAGCGGGGAGCGGAGATTGTTTAATTTCCTACAAAAATATATATATATTGCTTTTATACCAATACTATTTGTTTAATCATAACAAAATTTCAAAATTTCCTTGTTATTTATATGGCAAATCAAAAATCACGATCAGACATTCTTAATATAAAAGAGCTGCCCCTTTTAACAGACATTTTAGTGTGCAAAAGAAAAAACATTGTTTAGCTCATCCTAATAAGAACATATAATTTTTTCAGTTTCCATACCCTCCACCACAATCAAATGAACCAACAAAGACTTTAAAAAGTTTAGTCAACATTCGTAAAGAATCATTAAGATTTGTCAGATGCCCAGAACCTGTGGGTAAGATAAATGATGCAAACAAAATTGGTGATGGGATTGTAAAATCAATAGAATGTAATGGAAAAGGATCTTATTATAACATTGAGTTTACGTTTGACTGTGATGTTAGATGTGCTATAACAATTTTCTATTTTTGCACTGAGGAAGTTACACCTTCTGGAGTTGTGTGAGTATTTATTTATGTTTTATTCATATTTATTTTAAGTTTTAAGTTGTACTCTCACATTAAAGTAAAATATTATATATAAAGTGGGATTCTAACCCCTGCTTTTTGGGACCATCTAAGTGGTCTAACTGATCGAAATGTATGACCTAATTGGCTATATTGATGTTCATTAATCTTTGTTATGGAATATTGTTTTAATTTAAATTAGTGTAAAGCAATGCAAGTGAAACAAATCATAAAGTATTCTACAGTATATACACTATGACTTATTTGGAATTTAAAGTTCAATTGTGAGAAAGCTTTGCCTACAACTCTAGTCATGCGGTGGTTGTCTATGTTTCCCAAACATGATCATTGATGAATTAACCAAAGTGCACAGTAAAATTAATTCTTAATTTTACTATGTGTACGAAATATATTACAGCTACTATCCACGGGATCCCTCAATGACATCACAAACCTATCATTACAAGAAGGGAGCTAATCAGCAGTTTTGCCAGATTTCCCATGTATTTGACCCGTCAAAGCATGCCGAAGAGGACTTATTCTATAATGCTGACAAGGAAATAATTCCCATTGCAATATATTGTGTTGTTGATGAAGGACAAGATGGTGTGTATTCAGTATTTGACTTATATTTTAGTTAGATATAATATGTATTTTGTGGATTTAGTCCCAGTTGGCTCCTGTTTACTTTTCCCACCACCATGTATCATCACTTTCTTCAAATTTTAGCAGAGAGTGAAGTGACTGGATACTAGGTTCTATCTGTTTACTTTGCTATGTACAGAATACAATGGGAAGGTGAAAAAATGCTTATTACCATTTTTTACTTACCTTGAATTATACTATGTGTGTATGTAGAGAAAATTGATTATGATTATTGATGTAATACCTATTATAAAGGACTTACATGTAAAATAGTGTAGCCTAGTGCTTAAAATTTGTTTAATAAATAAGTAGAAACAGTTAAGTATATTATTTATGTTTAATTAACTTTCAACCTATAATATATTTTATTAATTAAAAATTAGAAGGTGCTATGCCAATAATACAACATAATTTTTTAATTAAATTTTAGAAATAAGACAATCACACACAACTATAGCGGTGATAGAAAAACACTCTGACGGCACATTTGTGTTAAAAGCTCTCAAACAGAAACTATTTGTGGATGGGCTTTGCTACTTGCTGCAAGAAATATATGGTATTGAAAACAAGAATTTGGATACTAAGGTATGCTCAGGATAAGTAGATAGTACCTAATCATTAGGAACTTTCTCTTTGACATTATCAAATACAAAAAAACAATTATTTGTTTATAAAATTAACTTTATACTATAACTAAAAACTTTTCTGCAACAGACAAAATTCAATTTTTCCATTGTTTTATGATCTGATATAATTCATCATTAATATGTATGTTTAAAAGAAATAAATTTCATATACAAATTTAGAAAGAGGATTATTTACATTGTAATCATATAATTAGATTCACTTATAGTTTATTTACATAGTAATTTAAATATACATTATTGGATTAATTCAAGAGTTTGTAGTATTTAGAGCTGACACAGATTAAAAATAGACACAAATTATATGTAATCTTGTTTTCTTGTGGACTGCTGAATGACTTAAAGTGAAAACTAACAACTTAATTAAATATTTGTTAGATTAGTACAATATAAATATATTTTATCTATTCACAAATTATCTAAATGCTATAGGTTACAATTTTAAAATTTTACCATCAAATAACCTCATAGTCACACATAGCCAACATAAAAATGCACTATATTTTATTCTTCCAGCCTACCTCAGACGAAGAAACTGAAGATGGTGGTTCAGAATGTGTGATATGCATGTGCGATGTTCGCGACACCCTCATCCTGCCGTGCCGCCATCTTTGCTTGTGTAACTCCTGTGCAGATTCATTGCGCTATCAAGCGAACAATTGCCCTATATGTAGGGCACCGTTCAGAGCCTTACTTCAAATTAGGGCTCTGCAAAGGATCACTAATCCTTCTTTAGCATCTGCTCCGAGTCCACCTGATGTTAGTTGTAGTTTTTTAGTTTTTTCTTGGAGTATAATCTTTTTTGCGTTTTGTTAAGTTAAAAGTTTAACAACATAAATGCTGCAGAGTAAACTTAGTGTTACTAGTCACTACGTTCTCCACGCATCGCCTGGTTTTGAAGATATTTAATATTAAGTGGTGGAATTAAACAACGAACTTTGTATAAAAGACAACTACTACTACGACTAGAGCGAAAAAAATATTAATTTCTCCGAGTGGGAATCGAACAACTAGCGCGCTTACATTCAGCCGCTGCTCTACTGACCACTATGGCATCTAGTGTATACATGATCTAGGTGCAGCTTCACAATGTATCCCGCTCAGTAGGGTTGGCAGTGGGAACCTAGTGCTAAGACACTCCATTCCCCACTTTCTGCCGAATTATGGAGGCATTGCGTCAGAGCGTAGAAATGGAAATATAAATTTAAGTAAATATTTAATCTCCTCGAGTGGGGATCGAACCCTCAACCAATCAGTTTTACAGTCACACTTCGTGCCGCTGCGCCACGACTGGCCTTAATCAATCTAGGCGCATACATATACAATTAGTATTACTACAAAGTACTTGTTATTTATTTAATAATTATCTGTCTCTAGGGCAGCATGGAAAACATCCCAGCGGGATATGAACCGGTGTCCCTGATCGAGGCGCTGAATGGCCCCCCGCCGCCGAGGACGCGGCCGCCCGTCGCGCCCGCCATCGCCAGCCCCGATACTGATACTGCTTCACAGGTGAATTGTTTAACTATAAATTTTATTTTAGATATTAATTTAGATTTATATTTTTGTTCAGTTAATGCTGATAATCAAGTTTAGATTATTAGATTAAGGTAATATAGTTACGATGTAGCTAACTAAATCATTGTATTTGATATTGACACTATACTATAAACTTGTGACTGTTTATGGAATTAGCTGGTGAGAATTTAGTGATGGATCACGGCTGATGTTGATGTTGCACCTGTGTCCCCACGCAAGCCTCCCAAAGAACCTGAGAATCCATAAAGAAAAATATAATAAGAATAGTAATATGTATATGTGTGCAGGCAGCAGAAGCTCTCAACCGCTGTAACTTGGAGCGCAGTTCGTCCACCAGCCTGGGCAGCGCGGGCAGCCGCAAACGGGCACACAACCCGCACCCACCGCTCACGCCTGAGGTATCTTTTATGTCAGACATTTTGTCAATAATAATAATAATGGTTGTTTTAAAAATATGTATATGATAAAGAGTATGTAGTGCCAACGTTAAGACTGTCCATTTTTGAGATGCTTTGCTTAAGAAGACCAGAAATGATTGTTTTTTTTTTCATATAAGCTTGTAGGAGTGTAGGAACCTAGCCTACTACTGTACTGTACAGAGGTGTAGTATAATCGCCGTTCAATATGAAAATTTAAAATATTTTTTTTTGTAATTTAGTTCCGCATGTCGGTTTTGCTAGCGCGCGAGGAGGAGGGCGCCCGCGCCGAGGAGAAGGCGGGCAGCCCGCTGTTGAGTACGCGACGCGTGAGGCTTTCTAAGGTACCTGTTATACTACCTGATACTATACCTGATACAAGATTTTTTTTGAATTTATTAATATTTTATGTATAGCTTTGCAATACTATAGGTATAATTTAATTAGTTTATTTTACTTCTCATACTTCTCACACTGTACAAACAAGTAATAAAGCAATATTCAATCTTTTAAGTTTTTATAGCTTGTTCCCCGTCTATAGCAGATAGGCAGAGGGAACACTCCATTCTCTACTCACCAAAAAAAATCTAGATAATGCGTGTTGAGTTGTGGAACTCAATTCCTCGCTCTTATTGATAGGGAGATAGGGGGAATATTTAAATACATAATTCTATCACCTAGTTGGCATTGAACCCCCAACCGTTGCGATTACATTTATATGCTATGTCGCTGCGCTACTACGGCCTCTTACAATATCACGCAATAGCAATTATCAACAAAACATGTTTAATTTAATTTTCCAATGATTTCTAACAAACAATATTGTAATACAGACCTCCCTAAACTCGGAAGTGCGTTCCGAAGAGGAGGAAGAACCGGAAGGCGCGGTGCTAGCGGAACCTGAGCCCGACAGCGACGCAGAACGACGCTCCCCGCTACTCACGCAGCTCACTAATGGGGTATTGGGTTATATTTATTACATAGTCATTTAAAATGTAAACGTTCACTTACCATGTATATTGTTTTATTCTGTTAGTAAATAGTTTGTTAAGGCTGTAGTCAAAGCATGGTAAACAAAGGGAAACTTAGTGTTAAGACACTTCGTCCAATTTTCAAGAAATGAAAACAATTAATTGGAGTCGTCAACGTCGCACTTCGTCTACCTCAATGGAGAAATGAAAATTAATTCATTATAATTATTTCCCTAAGTAGAAGTCGAACCCAAAACTTCTGAATTGACAATCAAACGCTGTGCCTCTGCCACAAAATGTCTCTTTTAAATTATTATAACCCCAAAAATTACTCTTAATTTAAAAATTAGGTTATTAAATAAAGAACTAATTGTATACCAGATAATAAAAACAATTCCGGCGAATGGCGTAGTGGCGGGAGCTGAGGCACTAGCGCACATCGATGACACCGACACCGACGAGCCCGATCAGCCGCCTATGTGTGAGTGTTTATATCTTTATACTAGTTCTTATCCGATTTGCGTATGTTAGGCCCATTTTCATTCATAGATTATAATTTATGAATGAAAACTGCATCTTAAGATCGATCTCAGAGTTGAGAGCAGTTTATAAATAAGGTTCTAAGTCGGTTCTGTGTTACACATTCTAAGTGCGAGCGTGCGTAACTCTGACCGTTTCATTGTAACACACTTGTGCATGGATTAACCTGATGCAACACTATCTTCTTTAATATACATATGCAATCCAACACAAAAAGAATATCTCAATTCGAACCAGTACCAAACAAATTATCATTCAGCTTTATAAGTAAAGATATAGACATTAGCAATGCAAGACATCGTGTCTTTAAAGTACTATGTAAGGCATTTTTTAGAAAATTCTGCTGAACCACTTCCACTTAACGTTCTTTCGTACTCCCCCTACCATCACATGCGTAACATAAAGGTTAAATTAAATGGCCATTTTTAAATGTATAATAAAAATGTTTTGTCCTGTTTGTAGAGTGATTAGTTACTTATCATTGTTGGTCCAGAGGCTATGGGTTCAATTTCCATTGAAGTTATTTTTTTTCTTCACGCTGAATCCCGCACAGGCAGCAATGTAGTCAGAGGGAACGTGGTAACTTAAGGTTAATAGACTCCGTTCCTATTAAGACACTTCCGTTACCCACACCGCCGAATCCTGGAGGTATTGTGTTTCGACTGAAGGAACTCAACGCTGTGCCTTGCCACGTTAGCAGATCGGGGAAATGAGAATTTTTAATATTTTCATATAGTTATTTAATTTCCTCGAGTGGGAATGGAACCAACAACCCGTCGTGTTAACAGTCACACGCTAGTGCCCCTGCACCACGACTGGCATCAGATAAATATATTTTTTTGTATAATGGGTATTTGTTATTTGTCTAGGTGTTTGTTTATTTATCTGTTTTGGGTTGTCTGGTCACGGTGACATGTGTTCGTTTAGTATGAGATTCGATTTCCGTAAATGAATTATAGAAAAATAAATAAATATATATGTTTTAAGAATAAAACATTAATTGTTATTGCTAGTGTCATATACTTTTTATTTTAATAATATTTAATAAAGTGTGTATCAGTGTTATAAAAGCTTTATTTTTAAGGTTACTAAACACTGTTTTTGGAAATATTTGTTGAAAGATTTTATCCAATATCTTTTTTGGATGAATTGTATGTTACACACAAAATCTTATTAATCTCAATATAATCTTTAAACAATTATTTGTATTTTTTAAATAAAATAATAATTATTAAGGTTTTTTTAGCATTGCATCATTATCTATTACCAGAGCTTGACTTGACGCTTTTTAGTTTATTTAAGTTTATTTTGAGGTAATTTAGTGAAATATATATAATTTATAGGCATGTAGATTCTAAAGTAAATATTTTTAGATTTGTGCTAACAAATAGTAATTTTATGCTATTTTTAATTAGAGTATATATAAATTTTGTTATATTTTGGAGCGCTACCTTTGTAAATTGGTTAATATATCGCAATATGAAATAAATAATATAAAAAAATAGACATTTATGTGTAAGTACATTTACTAGCACAAAAAGAAAAAAATATATTTATGACGAAATGTACATTGGAATTATTGTTTACGACGAATACAAATTGTAATGAAAGTTAGAGAAAATAGGGAAAAATTAAACATATAGATAGTCAGTTTAAAATGAAAAAATGACATTATGTGACTAAATTCAAAAAAAGATATGTAAAAAAACAAGCTAGTTTTGGTACAAGCAGCGGATGTGAGTGTGGAGCCGCGCGCCGATGACTCGGACTACTTCACGCCGGAGGAACCCGCTACCACCCTGCTGGGGGCTGCTAGCACCGCCACCATCACTACCACGGCCACCACTGCGCCCTCGGGGACTGTGCCAGGTGTAAGTATGAGTGCCGGGTCTGATGCGTCATGGACTAAATCGGCCACAGTACGGTCGACGGC
Source organism: Heliconius erato x Heliconius himera (assembly GCA_013421005.1). Classification (NCBI taxonomy): domain Eukaryota; kingdom Metazoa; phylum Arthropoda; class Insecta; order Lepidoptera; family Nymphalidae; genus Heliconius; species Heliconius erato x Heliconius himera. The sequence goes on from JAATLQ010034520.1 coordinate 22,169, forward strand.
GGCCTTGAAGTTAAGTTTAATGAACATTTGTCGCATTGCGCATTTGTAGAGAGAAAATAATCAAAATAAGAAAAATCGTAAAATCAAATCTGCGCATCCATTTGCAACTATCTTCAGATCGGCAACAACTTGTCGACCGTATATTATTATGTGAATATTTATCAAATGTATTTTAACAATTTATTAGATACAATATTTTATTTCATTTGACGTGAAAATTAAAAGATTTTCTTGTTTATTTCATTTATTTTTACTTCTTAAATGTATGTTGTTGTTTATAAGTTGGGATACATTGATTGATTTATATAAAGTTATTTTTTGGAAGTTTGTTTTTAATTTTTGTATACAAATTTTCGACTTTTTAATGGATGAATTTTAGAATATTTTTAAATATTATAGTCCTCAGCGTCAGAGCCGGCACCCCCTCGAGCATTCATAGGTGTATCATCGCTGTTGCTGTACCATTAGATGTTGTTTCATTTATTTTTGTTTTTCTTTTATTTGGGTTGTTTCGTTCGTTCATTGTTGCGTTGTTTAATTTACGGCTTGTCATGTCATTTGTGTTTAATATTTGTTGTAGTTTTAGTATTTTTGTGTGACATTTATGTAATAAGAATTTTGTCCTTACAATCTTTACACATCTTAAACAAAACTCTTAAAATTTATTAATTGCGTATACATTTTTGGAAATTCAATGTTTCCAACATTTTACAGTAGATCGTTGTCTACCCGTGATCATTAAAATATTTTTTAATACGTGATCATGGACTACTGCAAAGTATTCGAATTTCAAAAATGTTTAATCTCTATATATAATAAGACATCTCTATATATAATAAGACAGTAAAAATATTTTGTCTGTACATTTAGTAATTTTGACTGAAATGGATAGAGGGACACTTAAAAAGACTAATAGAAAGCAAAAAGATTTTTTTTGAATTTCTTGTCTGTCTGTCTGTCTGTCTGTCTGTCTGTCTGTCTGTCTGTCGACATATTGTTGTCCGCATTTTTCTCTGAAACTACTGAACCGATTTACTTGAAAATTTCACCAATTGCTTT
>JAATLQ010034521.1:0-23231 GCA_013421005.1 Heliconius erato x Heliconius himera
ATAAAAATTAGTTCAGTTATTCTGGATATTAGCTCGGGGAAATAGAAAGACAGAAAGAGATAAAATTATTAATAATGTAGCTGGTTTTGTTTAGTTTTTTATTAATATTTTACTATGGTTACGTTTACTTATATTTTTTTTATTTAAATTAGTTACATATTTTCACAAACAATTTCCTAAATATATCTATAAGCATTCGTAAAGTTTAAGCGGGCGAAGCCGCGTCCGGGTCCGCTAGTATACAAATATATTTTAATAAGGTGTATTTATTTGTGAATTTTTCTAATAACAATAAAAACTATTGGATTTTATTTAGTTCAATTTACAATACTATTGTTGTATTGTTATTATTATCTTTTCGTATAGGTTCTTCTTTGACATAAACTGACAATTCAATTTGGTTTCTATTCGAGTGTTGATCGACAAACGTAATAAATATCTGAATCCTTGTATTATGTTCATTTGAATAGTTACATTTATAAAGACATCAAATTCAACATACATTTAGTTATGAAGGTATTAAATGGATCATATTTATGTGCACATATAAGTAAATTATTTTTATATCTATACATATCTTTGTTTAAATTAATTGGCTCTCAATTGGTATTACAGGAAAATCCATTTTTTTTATATAGTCACTAGAATTGAATGGTCGTCATAGCGCAGCGGATTTATGTCTGATTGTAAACGCCATTGATATAGACCCAAACCCTTTGAACGTGTATTTGTCATTTCCCAGTTCTCATAGACAAAGTGCTGCGTTGCCGTCAATTGTCGATAAAAGAATTTAAAAATCCACAGGAGTGATATAATAGACTCCGCAACTGGCCGTATGGAGCAACTAATAGAGGAGTTCCGCGTACAGGGCACGCTGTCCCCCGCCCCTGAACCACGTGTGCGAGTGAGAGCAGACGATGTACGCGTCGCTCTACACGTGCCTAGAGTGAGCACGATACGCTCGTTGGCCGATGATTGGGTTAATGCCTATAAGGTAAGGTAAACGATTTAGCTTTTGCCCCCTTAGTGATTCAAATGCATTGTCTTTAAAACAAATATAGATAAACGAGTTACTAAATACCCGTTACTTTTTTATACTTTAGTAAACTCTTTTATAGAGTCGAAAATTACGAATAAAAAATGTAATTATAAATTGATATTAAAAATTAAAAATGCTGTACTGGGAAATGTATAATAAAAATTCTTTTTTATATGCTTTCTACTACTATGCTGCTTATTGATTACGTTTTGTATAAGTGTTCTGTGTGAACTATACATTAGATAATCTGAAATATTCTTCAAAAATATTTTGAACTACCAAAAAAATATTACAGCTTATTTTAATATTAACATTTATTTTTATTTTTAGAGTTCAATAAATAAACTCAGTTCATCATACACTTTGGAGTGGAAGGCAGAAGGTAAAGATACGAAAACGGCACTATGCGGACGAGTGTCACTCTGGATTCACAACAGATGCGCTAACACATTGCGCGTTGGACAAGAAGGGACTGACGAATTAATTCTTTTTACCGCTGGCGCCTCTGTCGCCTATAGGTATGTTGTGTATTTGTTATATGTAATAATATGTTAACTTTTCAATTTATACAAACATCATGTTATATATACTGAATGTATACTGAATATCAGTTTAATTCAGGAAAAAGAGAAGCTGTTTTCCTATTTATATTTTTAAGTTTTTTCTTATACACAAACACTGATTGCTAGATTGTGGAACTTGTTCTTTATTGTATTGAACCAGAACGGTGCACCCTGCACCCGAGTATATATTCTGAAAATATACTTAACTTAGCTTCACGCTTTATCCCTTGCGAGGTATTCTGAAAATATACATTTTCAATATAAGCATTTCAATTTAATGTGTGCAATTGTCATTACCCCATCAAATATAGTCACTTTGGTAAAATGGTATGGCAGGATTTCCTCTACAGAATTGATTATGACATTTTTTTTACATGAATTACTGCATCCATAACAGATGGAGATCTCCAACATCGCCGAAGAAGTTAAGATTCGCCTTTGCCGGTGCTCCATCAGACTGGCACTGGTCAACGGGTATGTATCCATACTGACAAAATGTATATTACGTTCACCATTCCTCATTTTCCTCATTTCAAATTACAATGAAATTTAAGAATTCGTGATACTTTCACGCAACATAGAATGTTATTTTATAACATTGTAAGTGCAAGACTTCTTCAAAATTTAACTTATGTGTATGTATGAACATAAAAAAAGTTATAGCTTCACGCTGTATCCCGCACACCGCAGTGTAGACAAAAAATCCTTATTTTACATTCTATTTTAATTATTCAATAAAAAAAATATGTACAATTTTTAAAAAAATGTACAAAAATTCACTAATTCAATCATCGTTATATGCAGAGTACTGATGTAACTTTTGGTTTGTTATAATATTTTTTAGGTATTCCATTCACTGAGGGTAAATGCCGAGTGCGTATTGAAGAAAACAAAGTTGAATCTAATACAGGAGGAATGTTCCTTCACGTTCGCGTTCAAGATAGCGGCTCTCGTCGTGATATGTATTTGTCTGGTAAACTCGTTCTGGCTAATATGCTACGGCACAACTTGTTGTATAAGGTAATTAATATTTTTTTATAGCACTGTGTGATCTAAACCCCCCATACATTAGCCTCCTCTATCTATCTAGCTATCCTTTTATATGACTTGACTAGTACTTTTATAAGGGACATGCGATAATCAGTCTACTAACTTTAAATTTGTCACAATTTGCATGTACTGTCGATGTTTAAGGTTCGAATGCAGTGTAAAACTATTACATGTTATTTAAGATTAAATTAATTGATTGATAATTCACACCCAATAAGGAACAAGAGCTATAAATTACGATTAATTATAAGTAATTCATATATTTGTTCTACTTACTAAATAGTCTTGATTGTTTTTTTATTAAATATCCTTCTGGGGACGAAATAGCCAAGGCAAAGGGTAGTGATGATGAAATAACTCCTATCTTACCAGATATCGGACCACTATCACAGAGTACAGTACATTTTAATAATTAATGATATTCAGCATTATTTTTATCTATAGGGTCTTATTTTATTGATACACTTCTTATTTTTTTATAATAATTTTGACATTTACGTGGCGCGGCGGCACAAAGTGTGACTGTAAAACCGAGTGGTTGTGGGTTCGGGCCCCACTCGAGGAGATGAAATATCTACTTAAATTTATATTTCCATTTCTTCGCTCTGACGTCGAGGACAAGCGCGGCATTAAGTTCTGCCACTCAACACACAATGCCTCCAGAATCCGGCAGAAAGTGGGGAACGGAGTGTCTTAACACTAGATTTCCTCTGCCTACCCTGCTGTGTGCGGGATACAGCATGAAGCTGATTCTAATATTAAAAGAAAAATTTTTAGGTCCGTGCGCGTAGTTCTTACGTATGGCAAAATGTAAGCTCGGGTGAATTACAAGCGGAAAATCTTGGATTAAGCGTTATATGCAGCTCTGATTGTGAAGCTGTCCTCAAGTAAGTATACTTTATCATTAAAAAAAAAACATACCTGCATAATATGTATATATTTAGTGATAAACTCGATATCACTAAATGTGATAAACTTTGTATAATTTTTCTTTGATTATGATTAACAGGGTTAAATTTACATCAGATGAAACAGGATGGTCTGGGGATATACCACTTAAAGAATGTCCAAAAGAAAATGTACCGTGGCTTGTCAAAGGTATTTTTAGTTTTTCAAATTTATTTATAAATACTAAAGCCATTTAAAATGTCGATAAATGCAGATAGCTTATTTAATTACTGTCAATACATGATATATACATCTTAAATTGAGAAGTATAGTTTAATTTTAAAATGATAATAAATACCTAAGTAATTAATTATCGTAGCGTAGTACACTAGCTTCGGGCTGTTAAATTAAATAATAAAGGGCAAGACAAAGCGCGGCTTTAAGTTCCTCTACCCAACACCCATTGTTCCGGATCCACACCACATAAAATGTTTGAATATTCTTTCTTATAGTTCCAACTGAAGGCACGTCGTACACGTCGGTGTGGTGCCGCGTTGTTCGCGCCAGCAGTGACAATAGCATCATAGCAACCATGTGGCCTTTGTATGTGTTGCGGTCGCATTTACCTTTGGATACCGACGTAAACATATATTTCTTTTTTTAACAACGTAAACAATTTAAATGTTCCATTAATAAATAATTTTTCGCCAAAAATCGTAAGATCTATTATATATAATATTTTGTCGAGTTTCTAACAAAACAGCAGTTAGAAATATTTTCTATTTGTTTTATTTAGTATAAATTAATTTAATTTGGTCATTTCAGGTACATATGTCATCAGAAACAGGCTCCCAAATATCTCAAACTAGTGCAAGTCCAACAATACAAGTACAATTAGCCAGCGGTCGTGGAGCTGTCACGCATTTGATGGCACCTGGCACCACTGCAGCTAGACATTCACTCACATTCCAGTACAAGTAATAATTTCATTTTAAATTCACGCTGTATCCCGTATATAGCAGCGTTGTTAGGGAGAACATATTACCCCATGTGAAAAAATGATTTTGACGCCTGTAAGGAAAATTTTATTAAGAATGTTTTCACATACAATATAATAGACATATGGATAGATGGTATTTTTTCTCTTGTGAACTTAAAAATTTTACAAATAAAAATAATATAAAATATAAAATTATGTTATTATTGTTACATTTTTGTATGTGTTTGTAAGTTCAGTTTTACAGTAGATTGTCTATACAAATTATTTACAATAAAGTTGTAAATAATTTGTATAGACAATCTACTGTAAAACTGTAAACTCTGTATGTGAAAAATTTATTAAAAAAAATATACAATATTATTTTGATTCAGGTACCAATTTAAAATTGAAAGTGCAATTAATAATTTTTAGTAGCTATATTAAAATATTAAGTTTAATTAAAACCTGTGCGGCCGTCGTCTTGCAGGGTCACACCGTGTGACTGTAAACGCGACGATTGATTCTCACTCGAGGTAAAATAGTTTTATAACCCCGCTCTGGCCACAAGTCAAATTCCAGTGATGATTCCCGCCGCCTGACATGCGAATTCCTCGAAAATTAGACGGTGCAGATCGATGCGTGTGGATCTTTCCACAGTCCCTCTACCTACCATGCTATATGCGGAACACAATGTGACGTTGAAAAGAAAAATTAAAACCTGTCTTTATAAAATATTGCCGAATGTTCCTATGGATATTAAGTCTGCTTTTGTTACAGAAATGTTGACTGTCCAGTCACACGAGATGCAGTACCGTTGCACTATGGAGTAACAGATACTTCTGTATTCGAGAAACCTCCTAGTGTTAACAATATTGACGATATCATTGATATTTTACAGCAATGGTAAGTTTTAAACAAAATAACTTAATTGTTTATAACCTGTTCCATTCTATGTACACTTCTCTTTCATCGATCTATTATATAGTAAAATGTATGTACTTCTCCTTTATATATTGTCATATAAAACAAGACCGTACTGGCGCAGATAGACAACGTCTATCTGTCAAAAATCTATCAAAAAATACGGTTGTGGCTTCGATACTCATTCGGGGCAATGATTATATTTTTATCATCTTCTTTACCTTGCTCTGGTGGACAAACCGCGGTGGTGAGTTCCGCCACTCGACACGCACATTTAAAAAAATGGGCAGAAACTGAGGAACAAAGTGTTTTAACACTACGTTTCTACTGCTGTATACGAAAAGCAGGGTGGTGTAGCCAAAAAACAAAGTAAAAATAAAAAAAAATCAAGTCAGCTTCACGCTGTATCCCACAGCAGGGTCGGTAGGAAGAGGCATCTTAGTGTTAAGACACTTTGTTCCCCACTTTCTGCCGAATTCTGGAGGCGTTGCGTGTTGAGTGGCAGAACTCAACGCCGCGCTTTGCCTCGACACCAGAGTGAAGAAATCTAAATATAAATTTAAGTAAATATTTCATCTCCTCGAGTGGGGATCGAACCCACAACCAGTCGATTTACAGTCACACTTTGTGCCCCTGCGCCACGATTGGCCTCCAAAGTAAAAATATTTGTAACATTCTAGTATTAAGTTTTCTTTTTTCACAATTTACTTTTTCTATAGGTTGAAAGAGTCTGGGCAAGAGGCACATCCCATGTGGCCATATTCAATAGTAACAAACCATTGGCCAGGCGCTTGGCAACCCGCATTTTTACAGCCCCGATGCGATGTCTCGGTAATTATAATTATTAATATTTAATGATAATTAATAATAATAATTTAATTTATTTTATGATTTGTATACAGTTATTAATTTCTAAAGTCCAGTCTTAAGTTAATAACAATTGTTAATACTACTTATATAATTAACTAACATCTTATGTAACTAAAAAAAACTTGTTTTTTTTTTCTGTCCGTAAAATATTTCCCTGTGTTGGAATAGATTTAGTATGATTAGTATAGTAGGAGAATGTTTCCTAGTACTCGATTAAGCTTAAATCAATATGAAATATAATAAACATTTAGGATAAGACGAATAAAAATAAACTTATGAACTATAACATTTTGCAACTTGCAACAAAATTTGTTTACTATTTTATAATATTAATTATTCTTTTACTTACTATTATTAACAGAATAATATGTTATGTTTTTAATAAAATACATTAAATAGGTCCAGTATCGCGCCATTCGGGCGGGCGGTGGGTGTTCCCTTGAACTACAACTTTGCCCCATGGTGCTGATCGCCAACGCGTCTCCTGTAACGCTCACTCTCAGAGGCCATGACGCCGCGCCCCTCTGTAAACTAGAGTCGGGTGTGGCTATATCACCGCCTTCTGCTGTTCTCCAGGTACATTAAATTATATGATATAGCATTTTTTACGATTTTAAAATGTTGCTCCACACTTAAGAAAAAAAATATATATTTAGAAAATGTTTAAAAATTTTAACGTAGCGGCATTTGAACCCGCGCTTCTTGGAAACCGTCCTTATATGATAAAATCGTATTTGATTGGTAAAGATGTAAAGAAAAAGATTTAATAACCTTATTTTAACCTTTCCGAAGATAAATACAGGGAACCTAATGTTATGACACTCCGTTCTCCACTTTTCGCCTATTTTCTGAGATAATACGTACTAAGTGGCGGAAAACAACATTTCTTTTTGGCTTGTAACCAAGCCATTTATTTGAAATGAAAATAATTTAAATATAATCTATCCGCCGAGTTGGGTTCGAATTGTCAGTCACCGCGTTTGATATCAGACACTGCCCACTACGCGGTATGAATCATATTTCATCTATTTTTAATGCATTTCAAGTGTTATTCCACACTTAGGAACCAAAAATACTTTTTACGGCAAAACGTATAAAAAATTGAAAGTAGCGGGTTTTGAACCCTCGCCTTGTGGAAACCGTCTAAGCGCTCTGACCACTAAGTCATACGTTCTCCTCAAGCTACGTCGAAATTCTTATACGCTTGATACAACTTATTTATGTTGTTAAAAAAATTATATTCCATGTATATTTTAATAAAACGTCAAAAAAAATATGTTGGGAGATTAGAACCCGTGCCTCTTGAAAACTGTCCATTGCTAAGAATGATGATTTGGCTAAAAATGGTAGTTATTGAATATTTTTACATTTAAAGGAATTATTCTGTATATTTTTTTTATTGGTTTACTAAAAATATTTGAGGCGATCATGGCGCAATGGCACATACGTGACTGTAACGTGGCGACTGTGGGTTCGATGTCCTTTAGAAATTAATTATTATTTCTATGGATATTTTCATTTCTTCGTTCTGGTACCAAGGACACGGTGATGAATTCGGCCACTCAACCACGTGCCACGAAATTTCGTCCTAACGCTAGATACCCTCTGTCTATCCTGCTATAAGCGAGATACAGCGTGAAGCTGAAATATTTATTTAAAAATGGTAAAAAAATGTAACATATAATTCTATAACATAATTTCCATGACAAACAGAAACCATTCTTCATGTCAGTGGAGGTGGGTCGCGAGACTTTTGTGAGTGGTGAGCTGCGCGTGTGTGAGCGCGAGCCCGGCCGCTACGAGAGCCCGCCGCCCGGCCACGTGGCCCTCGACCGACCCGCCAACTTTGTGATACAGTGTGGCCAGAAGGTTTGTGTGGTTTTTGTTATTATTTACTACTATGGAGCCATTGTGTTAAATTCGCCACGTAGTTAAAACCAATAGAGTAAAACTAAAATTTGTAAAGAAGTGTGATTTTATAGTACAAATAAAGAAAGTAGGAAAGAAATGAACTTCATGCTTCATACAAAGAGAGTGCGTACGCCCGCAAATTTAAGTATGTCAACTTATATAGGTTTCTATTGATGAAATTAAAACTTCTCGGTGCGCGAGTCTGACTAGTACATAATCAGACGTTTTTATTATTACTTGTTACTATAGAATACATATTTCATAATGAATATTAACATTATGCACGCAAGCTACAGTGGCACACTAAAGTGGCCAGCACGAGTCACAGATTTTCTTTATTTCCACAATTCGATGTCGAATACATCGATTTTTCGACATTTAACGTAACAGATACGACACGAATATATCGATTTAGTTTGTGACTATCACAACTCGTCATGAGTGTTTTCCAAGAAAAAGCCAAGAATGATTTCGCTGTCGGTTATGTCCTTATTAAAAACATTGTAAAATTTGAATACACTTTACCAAATCTATTTTGGTACAAATAGATTTTAATATATACATTTTTAAATTGAAATTATTTTCATACTTATTTAAGGAATAAGATATCTATAACTGTGTTATGTTTATTATTTTTCTTTGTTTCACTTACAGGTCGCACTTTTAACAATTTATTATGAAATTAAACAAGATATTAATATCCTAGGCATAACTTCAACATACGTTTTAATCAACAGACTTGCCACCGACATTATGGTTAGTATGATAGTAATTAAAATAAATAAATTCATATTTAGTAAGTCTTGTAAAACAGATACTCACAATTATACCATTTGATTTGTTTTTTTTATATCTATTAATTTAATTGGATACTTAATATTAGTTGTATATATAAGGTGTTACTCTTAATTTTATGTCAATTAAGGTGTCAGCAGTTGCAGTACCAAACGAAATAGAGAAAAATAATTTATTACAACCAAAAACATTTAAAACGATACAGACTACGAAAGAAGGAAGGTATGTTTATGACATAAGCAATTTATTTTTATCAGCTTCACGCTGTATCCCGCGCACAGCAGGATAGACAGAAGGAACCTAGTGTTAAGACACTCAGTAAATATTGAATATAGCATTTTTCATTCATATGAAACATTTAATATTTTCATTTCCTCGCTCTGGCAACTAAGCGTGGCCTGGAGTCCCACTACTTAACACGCAGTGAGTGAATTCGGCGGAAATAGGGGAACGGTAGTGTCTTGATGGGAACGGAGCCTCTTAAAACTAAGTGCTCTGACTGACGTGACAAAATTATTTTGATATAAAAAAAATGAAATTCATAATAATATTTTGCAAACTACATTTTGGTATTATTATAATCAAGAAATACAATCTTTAACTAGTCTCGAAGGCACCCCGCTCTCTCACTTCCACATGAGTGGTCGCTGGCGAGGAGGGGACGCGGAGGAGCTGAGAGCATTCCTTTGTGTTGCCCTACCATCTAAGACGCAACCCGCCACCACCCCCGTGCCGGTCCGTCTGGGCACGCCGCCGCAGCGCCGAGCCATCGCGCTCACTAACCATGACGGTTGTTCGGTAATAAATATTTATTTTAGACTATTAAAATACACTATTATTTTTTCTTATTATTGCCTTTTTTATTTGTCCATTTATTAGTAGATGATTTAATTGTACTTTCGAGATAACAAAAAGGTACTTTTACCCTTTCCACTCCAAGGCTGTTTTTGTTTGTATTCAGCTCCACGCTAAAATTACGTTTTTTAACTTTTAGTGTTTTTGTGTATTTTGTAAAAAAAACTAATTTTTCTTATTTAATAAACTTTATTTTTTGAGTAATTACATGATACTATATTATAATTCTTAATTTTAATCTTTTAATTTTAGCTTGTGGAACAAAATCAGTGTCGAGTGACAATCGACATTGGAGTGGAAAGGGTTAACTTCAATGTGACTTAATAATTGTGATAAAATGCTTACGTAATACTAAAACAGCAACCATTTAAATCTAAGACCAGTCATGACGCAGGGGCGCAGAGTGTGACTGTTAAATCGACTGGTTGTGGGTTTAATCCCCACTCAAGGAGATAAAATGTTTATTTACATTTATATTTTCATTTCTTAGCTCTGGTGCAAAGCGCGGCGTTGAGTTCCGCCACTCAACACGCAATTCCCCCAGAACTCGGCAGAAAGTGGGGAACGATGTGTCTTAACACTATGTTCCCTCTGCCTACCCTACTGCGTGCGAGATACATCGTGAAGCTGATTTTATTTTATTCATTTATATCTAAAGGACAACAACACAACTAACATATTTATTTAATGTCAATACAGGTGCCGGTGGTAATAACGCAAGTGCGTCACGAAGGTCGTTGGTTGATCACAGTGGCGCCGGACCCGTGCCCGCAGTTCGTGGTACACAACCGTACAAAGACCACCCTGGCGGTGGCTCAGCCCACCAACACCGAAACTACTGTGGCTAATGTTCAGGTACTTTGATTTTGTTTTTATTTAGTGGGTGACTAGTGTTTATGAAATGTGTCTTTAACGAAAGGCTTATAAATGAAAATGATTGTAGATTTTAAGAAATAAGTTACTGTAATACTGTTTTGGCTTCACCTTTTTCAGATGAATGCAGATTACTTTGCATTTGACATAGGTTTATACGATAAGTTAATAGTAAAGTGATATAGGTATTTGTTATTGTGCAAACAATTTTCCTATCCAATATAGCGATTTAAATAATTTTGATATATATATGTATTGTAATATATCTGTAATTATTAAAATTAAGTCAATTAAGATGATCCATTCCATCCAACAGTTTTAACTATAAATCATATTTAAAACGTTTTGATTTATTCAGACATATTTATTTAATTAAACACTTATCATATATAATCGAATTTAAATAATATTATTTTCTTGAGGTGGAACAAGAATGTCCGGGTATAAAATGGTGGTGCGTACTAAAGTCGAGTGGTGTTACGCATTATTCAACGCCGGCGTACAGCGCGCGCTACCCGCCGCCCGCACAACCCTCTCGACCGCCTCTACCTTTCCTCACTGTGGGGCACTGTCGAGGTTTGTTGTATTATTATCTCTATTACTTTTCTATCCCTTCCTCCTTATTTTTTTTTTAGCAGCAGGATAGGCACATGGAACTTGTTATCAGAGCGAGGAAATGAAAATAACTGATTCCCTTTAGTGGGAATCGCACTCAACCGTCGCGCTTGCAATCAGACGCAACTGCTACAATCGTTTTAACGTGTCCACTTTCACGCAAAAAGTACTGAACGCATTTAGATAAAATTTTACAGTAAATATACCTTATAGAGGCTAATCGTGCCGCAGCGGTACGAGGTGTGACTGTAAAACCGACTGGTTGTGGGTTAGATCCCCACTCGAGGAGATGAAATATTTACTTAAATTTATATTTCCATTTCTTCGCTCTGGTGTCGAGGTTAAGCGCGGCGTTGAGTTCTGCCACTCAACACGCAATGCCTCCAGAATTCGGCAGAAAGTGGGGAACAGAGTGTTAACACTGGGTTCCCTCTGCCTACCCTGCTCTGTGCGGGATACAGCGTGAAGCTGATTTGATATACCTTATATCTCAAAACATCATATGAGCTATATTTTATGTAGAAAAATTGTATATTTGGCTGAAATATAAAAATAGATTTGAGCGGGCTGAAGCCGCATTTGGACCACTAGTAATATACACATATTCCCCAGATGACACGTCATACGAGTGGTGTCAACCGATCGCGGTGGCTGATGGCGAGCAGTTGCTCCAATTGCCAGGTGGAGTTACGATTAAAGTGCGAGTTCGCACCTACCCACATTCCACGCTCATTGAACTGCTGGATGTGGACCAAGTGAGGAAATGTATACATATAACAAAATTGTGACTAATCGCTATCTGTACGAGTACATGGAAGATATGATAGAAAATCTGTTGTTGGGAGTATTTATCTATGTAACAGTCCCAACCCAAAAAGATTTTTTATGTTTGTCTGTTTGTCTGAACGAGAGCCGAGAGTTTACGCCTGCTAACGTCAAAAACGGTTTAAACTATACGATTTAAAATGTAGTTTTTACTATTATACTTTAGTAAACTTCCCTTAACATTGTTTTTTTAAAGCGGTTCGTAAATAAACAAAGTTATATCGTTTTAAATTTTTTTTTACGAAATTGGTACAAAATAAATGTTTTGTTGAATTGGTAGAAGTTTTGTTTTCAATGTATAGATATTGGTTTTAAAATTATAATAAATAAGTGTGTGTATATATATCAAATTTAATTTTATAGTTCTCAATATAGTAGTAAATTGTTTTGTTATTTCAGCACGATATTTCAGCGAGTGACATACGTCGACGTTTGCTAGGCGCTTTCTCTGAAAACCATCAATCAATCGAAAAAGTAAGTGGAATATATATATATATTATTATTGTACTTTCATTTATTATATACTTAATTATTAATATTATGCTCTATTTCAGAGAAACACTGATGCTGAAAGTATAGGGAGTACTATTGCCAGCACGAGTCGTAAGCATATTTTTCTGATCTTCACACATTTATGTCCAACTAAGTTATTTTATCAGAATGTATTAATTCTGATATGTAATACAATTTTTATCATTTATAAGCTTTCATTATATGAAACTATTTTAATTTTACAGTACAACAGCTTCCAAAACCAACCAATAAAGTCCCACCTTTGGTACTAGAAAGAACATCTTCTCAGAATGAACCACGTACATCTCATGTAAGCCAATAAAAGTTATATTTAAATAAAATATTAATATAAATTTCATTTTCCTTATATATAAATGTTTTAATAAAATTATAAAGTATTATTAAAATAGCACATTTAAATATAGAAACTAAATGTGATACAATATTTATTGAGTGTTTTTTTAATAAAATTAAAAGTTTTTAAGTTTTGAGGCCGTTGTGGCGTAGCGCCAAAACTTTTGTCTGTGAAAGCGACCATTGTGGGTTCGAATCCCACTCAATAAGCAATGCCTAAAAAAGTAGATGGAAAGTGGTGAACGGAGTGTCTTGCCACTAAGTTCCTTTGGCCTGCCTTGCTATGCATAGAATAGCGAGTGAACGTAGAAAATCTTTCCAAATCTCTTGAATGTTTCACAGGCGACAGATAAAACAATGGCTGAGGTGATCATTCCAGCGTCAATGAGGGATAGCGATTCCTCTTTACTAAAACTCTCAAGTATGGTCCGCGCGGACATAGCGGGTGAGTGACATTTTGTACTTTTTAGGAAAAACATCAACCTTATTAACAACAAACTAATAATAAACTAACATTATTCTTTTATTGTACAAGATATAAATTATTATAAAAAACACATTTAAAAATATAAAAAAAACACTCTTCTGTGGGTGGGACAAGGATCCAAGAAGCCATCAGTGGCTGGGGCTCCGGAGAGAGGAATCTCCTCACAATACGCGCCGTCTCAAGTAAAACTGCCTTCTGCATCCGGTTCTTGATCCAACAGCTAAGCGACAACCTCTTTATTGTTATGTTTTGTTACGTGTTTATTTAGAATTATGAATAGATTTATTATTTTGTATTTATACTCACTATTCTTTAGCTAAAATGTGTTTTTGAAACCACTTCGCCATATATATTTATTTTTTGGTAATTTTTCTTAACTTTTTAAGTTAACCGAATTTACAGAGGCGTACAATAACGAGGACATGAACATTGGTACTACGGATTATTCTGGTACTTATCTTATGGACGCTATGTCTCAAAAAGGTTATTATTTATTCTTTTATTTTATCATTTTAATTTTTTTACGGTTACTCCATATTTTTTTTTATAAAAAAAATATTGACGGAGTTTGAGACAGCACAATCTTTTTTAATTTATATTTTTTTCTGATATATTTTGGTTAGTTTTTATTTCGACAAACGACGAATACGTTTCTTACCGTTCTTCATAATTATTACGTTAGATTTTTAATAATAATTGTTTATTACAAATATACACCTATCATATTCTGAGGCCGCCGTGGTGGTTCGATTCCCGTTAAGACGAATGAATTATTTTAATTTCATCACTTTAGTAACAATACAAAGTGAATACAAAAAGTCTCGAAAATTGGGCGGTGCGTGGGGAGCGAAGTGTCCTAACATTAGGTTCCCTATGTCTACCTTGCAATAATTATTAAAGATACAGTATAAAGATAAAAAATATAAGATGTTTATTTACAGATTGGTCAGACAGTAATGAAATGTGGCCAGAGCGGGAACGAGTGCGATGTGTGATAGATAGCTTAGTGGTAACTTTGGGCGCTTCCGCGGATGTGTTGCCTTTAGTTGCCGCACACTTTCAGCGGATTGGTGTTTTAGTACTGGCGGATACTAGGGTAAGACATCAATAGAACCTATAGTGGAATAGTGGTAGGGTAAAGTATAAAAAAATAAACATTTATTTATGAAAGCTACTAAATATACAAATATAAATACTAAATGGTTATTACTATTTCTTAACCACTAGCAACCTTTTCTGTACAAAAAGAGTGTCAAAGATTTCGTAAAAAAGGTAATAATAAAAAAATAATAAAACTTTAAAATGCAGTGACCGTAAAAACTAAAATAACGAAGGCGAGCGAGCGAACGAGCGTTTTTAAGCCTCTATGTTCTTATTCGATTCTAAATCTATTCAAAAGTACACCATCATCATAATACATGTTTTTATAAAAAAGAAATGTAAGATTAATGACTAATTGAATATATATCCTTTCCGGACAGAAAATTCGAACAACTCTATCAATAGCGGACGTCCAGATCGACAACGGTCAGTACGCAACAGAGCAATACGACTTCGCCGTGGTGGTGACGACGCGAGCGGAGCAAGCCGGCGAGCGATGGCCGCCGCTGTGGGGGATGTTCAACGAAGTGTTCTCCATGAGGTCCGACGAGGCCAGGCTGTTGATGCGCACCTGCCACGACAAGTGGACAGTGGCTGATAATAGTTATCAAGGTGGGATATTGTAAAAGTTATTTACATGTTATTTTTTATTCTTTAATATAGCATACTATAAGAGTAGGGTAGGCAGAGGAATCCTCGTATAGTAGTATTAAGACAATGTGAAAATAATCCAATTATATTTGTTTCGTTATTTAAATGTTTTAATATTCCTCTTGTTAGGTAAATTTCTAAATAAGTTACAAGCTTTTATTTTATATAAACATACAAATTTTACACGTACAACATTTGTATGTGTAAAAGTTTTCTAAAAACTTCTACTGCCTATATTAAATGATGAGACAATTCTTGTATTATTTGTAATAAAAAAGAAATTACAGGCCAGTCAAGTAAAGCTTTGTTTAAAAAAAATAGAAGTATCTATTGCGTTTCAACTTTCTTTATTAGATATTTGTTTTACAAGATATCAAATTAGAATACGTGTAATATTGTCGTGAGCTCGCTACCATTAACTGATGTAACTACTACATTTAATAAATAACAACAATATTTCTAAAACCATTTTCAATATTATTCATAAAATATATAAGAGTAAAATATTAGTTTGCAATTAGTATTATTATTGCGTATTACATATAATTGTATTACATTTAATAAATTACATCCATACCTATATTATAAATTCGAAAGTAACTCTGTCTGTCTGTCTGTCTGTCTTTTACGCAATCAGGGCCAAACCGCTAATTCAATCATGATAAAATACTCATATAGAGATACTTGATGGTCTTCGGATGAACATAGGTTACTTTTTTTTCTCATATTTGTGATATTGTCGATATATATTAATATATTAAAATATTATTCTACCATCTTAATAACAACCGACCGTTGCTAAGCAACGGTTTGCAAAGTTTGTTTGTTGTTATAAGAAAACGTCACCCAAAATGAGCTTGCTTAACGCATACATGGCGTGCGCTGACTCCACCTTATGAGGTACATAAAAACAATGTTTAATAAAAATATTGTTCTTTAAATAATGTTTAAAAAACGTCCGCGTTGGTATATGTTTATCACTGAAGGTTGAGCAAAAGTAACCATTTTTATTAATATACTTTATATTTATCGGGTTTTTATTGTATGTATTTTCTATAATTTGATATTGATCCTTATGAAAATCAATATAATAGTCACATTTAGCATTTCATCTAGATTGAAATTATAGTTTACTGTATAACATTCTAATAAATAATTAAGGAGATGTCACTGATTCGAAATGAGCTAGCCTACAAGCGGCATAGTATGACCGCCGCGAACGGTAGATGACTTGGACGGTTTTGTAATTTTTCATACATTTTCGAACTACTGTTAATTTTTATGTAATTATTTGCTGCTTATAATTAATTTATACTTTTCTTTGGTTCTTCGCTTATTCAAGTAGTATTAGTTAGTATATTAGTAGTAGTTAGAAGTATTAGTTAGATTTTCATAAATTTCTTGGTGTGGTATAAATTGCGGCCCTGCGCGTCATCAATATTATTTAAGTATATTTAAGGAAAGAATTGTTGGTTATTTCATCTCGGTTGGATGGTTATCTATATAGTTGTTATACACTTAATAAATTATAGTTTTAGTTTTTTGCGATTTTATTTGATATTGCTCGCAAAACTTATCATATTTAATGTAGAAAGGACTTTAGTTATTTCATATAGTATTTATCTATGTATATAGATATAGTATCTATCAAAAATATCATATAGTATCTATGTACGCGCGCAAGGACAACGTGTAAAAAAATTTTTCACGGGTAAATCAGTAAAATCAATCACTGAAAGAAATTAAAAATCAGGTCAGTTATTCTGGACATTAGCTCGGGAAATAGAAAGACAGACAGAGATAAAAAATAGAATATATTTTTTAATGTATTTAAGTATTATGTAAATAATCACATGCACTTGCAAAAACATAGCACAGCACATTTAATTTTAATTCTTTTAAATATTTATTTTATTTTGATGATATTAATAATGTAGCTGGTTTTGTTTAGTTTTTTTTTATTAATATTTTAATATGATTACGTTTACTTATAATTTTTATATTATTTTTATAATTTAAATTAGTTAGATATTTTCAAAAACAATTTCATAAATATATCTAATAAGCATTCGTATAGTTCAAGCGGGCAAAGCTGCGTCCGGGCCCGCTAGTTATACTATAATTTTTTATAACCTAACAAAAATAAGTCATAAAATTTTACATTTATCTATTTTGAACAGAACTAACAGAAGTCGAAATGCGCTTGGGGCCCTTGGGTCTCTATGTAGAGGACGCGTACGTTGGTGCCGCAGTGGACCTCTACCACCTCGCCGTACCACCCACCACCCACACATCGGAAGCTATTGCCATCATAGAAATAAATAACTTAGAAAAACCATTGAGATTAAGAAAATTACATATCCACCCGTTGGACTTGACATTGACGTTGCATACCGCTGTAAGTAATATTTTTTATGTATATCTATTATACTATCGCCATGTTATATTGGAGATATATAATTAAAAGAAAATTAAAGTTAAATATATAATAAAAAAAAAAATAATTTGTACTTCGTAGCTAGTAGTTTAAATTATATAAAAATAGCGACACGCTTGCGGCTTCGTACACTTCAACTACTACTACTACTATTTACTAATCTAAATTATTTTCGTGTTCTAATAACATTATCATTTTAATGACAATATCAATACATTGATTGTAGTTATTTTGTAGATCAAAATGCTTTATATTGATTTAACTTTTTATTTATAAATCGATTTCAATCAAACAATTACTAAATGTTAAGTTGTTAAGTAAAGTTTGAATATTAAAATTGCATTTAAGTCGGTTTAGCCTTTTCTCAACATACACACCGACATAAAGATAAAAATAAATATTATTGGGGTTATAAATGTCCCTAATAATACATTTTCTTATATATCTTCCTTGTACAGCTGTCTGTACTCATTCACAATTTTATTATATTGTATAGATTATTAATGAATTCCACAGGTGCGCATGTACATAGCGTTGGATGAGAGTCCTTTGCGACTAAGCGCCTTCCATTTACAAGATGTAATGACTTCTACAGAAAGATTGACACATGCGCTAACTGTTCACTATTTATCTGCTGCTATACTAGGAGCTGGTAAGTTGATTATTTGTTAATTCGTTATTGCACTCAATTTAAAACAAATATTTACAAATCCTAATGATAAAAAAACGTTCTATAGAATACTCTCTTAGGTAATATGAAAAATTAAGGCAGTACTAATTTGGGAAAATAAGTGTGTAAAATAGTATTGTGTTAAAGTATATTTAGATTTATTTGTATGTAAATATACAAACATATATTTATTGGCTTCACGCCGTATTCCGCTTATAGTAGGGTAGGTAGAAGTAACCGGAGAATCTAGTGTTAAGGCATCCCGTACCCCATTTCACCTTTCGCTGATTTGTTGAGACATTACAGTTGTACGTTTACAGTTGTACGCTTGTGCCCCTGCTCCGCAACCGCCTCAATATCGTAATTTAATATATTAATTTTGAATTGAAATACGTTATATGTAAAATATAGAGTGAATTGATGACAGTTGCAAGCACATTAGAATAGAATATTAAACATTTTGAATAAATTCGTTATCATATTCTAGGCTGGGTAGTTGGTGGTCTTGAACTGCTAGGCGCTCCGGGAGCGCTAGCCGCTCGCGTGGGTAGTGCGGGGGGAGGCGTGCGGGGCGTGGCGTCCGCCGCCGCCGGGGCCCTACTGCGCTCGCTGAGCTCGGCCGCCGGCTCGCTGGCGAGGAACCTCGACCTGCTGGCGGGCGATGACGATCACGCGAGACGAGCTGCTGCGGCGAGGTACTTACTGTATAGCGCTTTACGAAAGGCTTATCGTTTTTAAAATTCCGGATTCCATAGCTCAATAAAACGGAACACTTATAATATAACTTTTTAGTCGGTCTGTCAAGCAAAATCGCGTGCACGTATCAATTGTGAAATTTGGCTAAATGTAATTTATACGGACATACAAAGAAAAATATAAAGAAATCAGAAGTTTATAGAATCTATACTTATTTAGAAAACGTATTAAATTTGAACGTAAATGTTCCAGGAGGCGCGGGGTCGAGTCCCGCTACGTTAAAATTTTTATACGTTTTCTAAATACGTACTTTTCTTTCCTAATTGTGGAATAACATTTTAATGTTAAAATGAATATAGGATATTTTAATTTAAAGTGTTTTCCCCAAAAAGTTAACTTAACCATTTTTATTTTTTCTCTGTTTTCCGGCCTGGGATTACGTAACGAATGCCGTCGTACCGGTGATATTATTATAGATTTCTTGAATGAATTTTATTAATACTAGACAAAAACAGTGTTTAAAAAGGAAAAAACGCCTTTTTTTCTTATAGGAGACGCCCGCCTCCAAATTTGATGGCAGGTCTTGTTGCTGGAGTTACAAATTTTGCCATTAACATACTTGGTAAGTTTATTGTTAATAAATAAATAATATAATAGAATAAAACATATTACAAAATATTCTCGTATTCATAATTACATTTAATTTAAAAAATTGTTATAAATCGAAAATATACAACTCAAATTACCTTATCTTATATGGTTTTCGTATGTAAGATAAATTTAAATATTAACAGAATATTTAAAATGTTTAATGACAACATCATTGTATAATGGGAACTTGTAAAAATCTAACTGTATACACATACAAATGAATAAGAATTTCCTGGTTTATTTTCAAAGGCTTGACACGATTTCTAAAGGTCCGAGTCCCACTACGTTTTAATTATTTCCTTGGTGTGAAATAATACTTAAAAAATGTTTAAAATATTTAATTTAGGTGCAGTCGGAGGTTTAGCCCATCACCCCTTAGTAGGAGTAGCAGTAGGTGAGAGTGAGAGTGGAGCGGCAGCGCTGCGTCGTGGCCTACTAGGTGCTATAACCAAGCCGTTAAGTGCCACAGCTGATTTAGTAGCGTATGCTGGACACGGCCTTCTTACTCAAACCGGATGGGATCCCGTACCACAGGTATTTTTTAATTTCTTTTTTTTTTAACTTTCCGTTGTATCCCGCGTATAGTAAACCTAGTGTTGTGTAGGTAAAACGTACTTAGTGCTAAGACACGCCATTCCCCAATTAAATTATAAAACTATAAACAATGTCCCGAAACAAATAATGTCTCCAAAATTGGGCGGAAAGCGAGAAACGGAGTGGTTTAGCACTACGTTCAATATAACTACCCTGCTACATGCAAGGTATACCGTAAAAGTAAAAAAAAAATAATATTGTGTTAAATTTGTGTATTAATTCAAACTATGTAATTTTCAGCCTAGAGCTAGTAGGAAAGCATCTATATCGCAGGGCGTGCCTAGTGGATGGAGACGAGACTGCGTACGGTGGGGGTTCCTTTTATCTGAGATACACGCTCTTACTGGATTCAATGTTACCCTCAATAATACGTCTTTACAGTTGCTGGTTACTCACAAGGTATTTACTATATTTAATATTTGTAATTAGAGTTGAGTTCGCCCACTCAACTCGCAGTTTCTTGCAAATTGAAGACGGAAAATGAAGAACGGAGTTTCTTGATACTAGGTTCCTTCTAGCTACTATGCTATAAGCGGGGTACAGAGTGAAGCTAAAAAAAGTATTGGTACAATGATTGGAGACTTTCCCAATTTAGATTTTTTCTTAACATACCTAATCGATAAATATTTTACAT
This sequence comes from Heliconius erato x Heliconius himera, assembly GCA_013421005.1. Lineage (NCBI taxonomy): Eukaryota > Metazoa > Arthropoda > Insecta > Lepidoptera > Nymphalidae > Heliconius > Heliconius erato x Heliconius himera. The sequence continues at coordinate 20,973 of JAATLQ010034521.1, forward strand.
CAAAGCTTATTTTAAATATATTATAGTGTAAATTTTGAATATTTTTAAACAATATAATATGTCTTACAATATTACCAACTAACGTAAGTTTATATTAAGCAATAATAAAAACCTTAATAAAGATGATATAATCCTACCTAAAAATGTTTATATGATTGTTTTAATTTCAGTTTCTAGTAATAGTTGAACCGGAAACAGAAAGGATATTGGAAATGATTGACTTAAAATTTTGTACACTCGGTCCTTATCAGGGTGAAGCAATTGAGGTATGTATAGTAAAGATATTTTTAGCATATTATTAATAGTTTTTTTACAACAAAATATTATGTTATGAATAATGTTCATTACTAACATTTTTTTCTTAGTTACTTGTGATGCAAAAACCCGCAACCAATGTATCGGAGTCACGAGCCGTCCCTGACGAAGAAAATGAATTTCAGGTACTTATAATTTGTATAGGCCTAAATAATTTTACTTAGAGTGGTTTTACACCACAGATTTATTTTGTCTGTGCCTGTTTTATTCTTTAATTTTTTTTATTATAATCAAATATTTTAAAAAGGTTGAAGGCAGTCGTGGCGCAAGGGCACAAAGTGTGATTGTAAAATCGACTGGTTGCGGGTGCGATCTCCATTCGAGAAAATTAAATATTCTATTGTCGAGGCAAAGCGCGGTGTTGAGTTCCACCATTCAACACGCAATGCTTCCAGAACTTAGCGGAATGTGGGAAATGGAGTGTCTTACGCACATTAGGTTTCCTCTGTCTACCTGCTGTGTGTGGGATACAGCGTGAAGCTGATAATTGAAAATATTAAAAGATTGGAAGGGTTATATTATGGTACTAATTGATCGACTGTGTCTTATATTGTTGTTTTAAATTGTTTTTTGGCGTGTTGATTGCCTTTAAAGGAAATAATCTCTTTGAAGTTATTTTCATTATGTCGTCTATGAAACTTACATTTGCATTACAAAAAAATACCTATATTTTGTAATATTTTTTTTGTAGTCCAAAGTAATGTTGCATCTCTCAAATATTTAAATTTTCTTTTTATGACGAAAACAAAATTCATAAATATTTGGCACTTAAATTATATTTAGAGAAAAACAAACTTTTTCCCGTTTAGCAGTATAGGCAAAGAGAATTAATTAAGGGCATTAAAGGTGAGACAATCTTTTCCCTACTTTATGATTCAATTGGAGGTATTTCATATTGAGTAGCGGAACTAAAGTATGGGTATAACCCATACTTTACCCATACTCAAAAATTATTTAAATTTAATAAAATTTAAATAATTTAATAAAATTTTAATTTAAATATTCTTTTTACACATAAAAATATTTTTTTTAAAGTCATGATAATATATAGCATCATATAAAATATTTAATCAATTGCATTGCAAAGCTTCATAACAAACTATGGCTATATAGTATTAACAGATTTTTTTTACAATTTCGAAAATGGATTTGTATTCTCTACTATATGAAATAAAATAAATGTCCATTTCGTATTCTTATATACTTTCGGATGGTATAGAAATATACGAGGATATAACGACAAAAAACTGATTTAGCAGGTTTACACTCTGAAGTCTAAACCGACGATAATAAAAATACAAATAAAAAAGCATCATTTTTTATTGCTTATTTACAAAAGAAAGTAAAATAGCCAATTGCTTTGATCGTAGATAAACGCCGCGGCGATGGCCCGCGTGGCGCGCTACACGGGCGCGGCGGGCGCCGGCTACAGCGCGGGGGGCGCGCGGGTGCTCCCCCTCCTGCCCGCGCCCGGCACCGCGCACGCCCTACACGCGGCGCTCACTTCGGCCATACACTGCAACAACGATTGCTATTTCCCGTTATTGTAATATTGTATACCTTTCATAATGGGAGTCTGTAGATAGTCATCCGAAAAGTATTAGGGAAAACTGCATAGCTAATTGCTCTTTTAAGGATTTTAAATGCATTATCATAAAAAAACCAACACGTATGTTTTAATGACTTACTGTTTTTTTTCCTTACCCATTATAGGTGGAGATCCCATCGTTTAAAACTGTAGGGATTAGATTTTCTAATGAAACTTATATTTAAGAATGATACATGATAGTAGAATAGATTACACTAGGGTTGCCCAAAAAAATCCTGCCGCAATCACCTTTAATTAATGTTTTTCGTAACTCGTTTTTGGAGAAAATTGCACTCATATGTTTTTTATGTGAATCGCACATCATTTGAAAGAAAATCGCATAAGGAATTGGAAAA
>JAATLQ010034522.1:6345-23231 GCA_013421005.1 Heliconius erato x Heliconius himera
CCCCCCCCCCCCCCCCCTTCCCCATGTCATCAAAAATAAGCAATCCTCTTAAAAATATTTCATTGAAAACGTCAAAAATAAGAAAACCCAAGACCCCCCGCCCCCCTACAGTGCTTACGTAATACTTCAATGGCCCCTTACGCCCAATATTAATAATCTATCTCCTGCGTCAATCTTCGATTGTTCTATACATCTATCCAGTCTAGAGATTGAATAGATGTATGCAATCGAAGATTGACGTAGGAGATAGATTATTAATATTGGGCGTAAGGGAATATAGACTTGAACATTGAGGTATCTAACCTTTAAAACACCCTTGGCACATACATACATGCAACATACAGGTGCAATAGTGCAATGTCGGTACGTGTCGCTGGTAAGTTATGAAATAATACTGCGGGATATTTTTATAAACAGTGTCAGAGCATTTTTTTCTTGAGACATAATTTTTTAGAGGTTACTCCCAAAAATGTTTTTTTAAACGTTTCTTAAAAAAATATTAATAACATAAACGAACGAACGGACTGAAGAACCTATTCAAAATATTTCTTTGAATATTAAGTCATTCTTTATCACTGTCAATAGATATCATTGCGTATGTTTCTTTTTTTTTCAAATATAAATATCTTTAAAACTTTAAGTACTATATTTTTATTTTATGCACATCTATTTAAGATCCCATTGCAATTAGTGATAGCGTTACGTGTATGAAAGAGAGTATCAAGATTCGTTAGTACCTACTATATTTGTCAATAGATAGCGATTGACTTGTATCGATTTTTTACTATCTCAAATATTAACGTCTTGAATACTTAAATACTTATATCTTTTGATAGAGTGAAGCGATTACAATGAAATAAACACTAAAACCTACCTTGATTTATTTGTAACTTTTATGTATAAAAGTTGCTTAAATTTATTGTGTACTTTTTACGTGATACGTGTTCACATAAACATACAAACAGACAAACAGATAAACAGACAAACAGACAAACAGACAAACAGACAAACAGACAAAAATTCCAAAAATGTTGGAAATGGTTTCTGTTAATTATCCTGTAACACCCTGGCAATTTTTTTTTTAAATATTTTCAATGTACAGAAACGACTTTTCTACAGATTTATTATAAGTATAGATTATTTAACAGTTCTGCCACTTAACACGCAATGCCTCCAGAATTCGGCAGAAAGTGGGGAACGGAGTGTCTAAGCACTAGGTTCCCTCTGCCTACTCTGCAGTGTGCGGGTTATAGCGTGAAGCTGAACAAGATTTATTTAACAACGTGGATAATAGTAATAATAGAGACATGAGTCGGCAAATCTGACTATACGTAACAATTATGAATTCGAGTTAAAAATATTCTTTATGATACCATATCATAGGAAATATTTTTAAATATAAACCACTTCTTAAAGGCCGTCGTGGAGCAGCGGAACAGCGTCTGACTGTAAACGCGAGGGTTGTGGGCTTAAGTCCCGCTCGGCGAAATGAATTATTCTTATTTCCTCGCCCTGATAACAAGAGAAAGCGCGCTTCCGCCAATCAGCATACATTGTCTCGAAAATTGGGCGGGAAATGGGTAAAGTAGTGTGTCAACACAAGGATTATTCTGCCGGGTAGGCGGAACGGAAAGCACCATGGAGTCAAAAAAATACTTTCACTTTTCTGTTTCGACCAGAAAGACCACCCAATATATATGGTTTTTAAACGACATTGGAGAAGTGTCTTAACACTAAGTTCTTTCTGCCTCTCCTGCTAAAAAAAAAACTAAAAAAGTAGGTAATATTATTAAATTAAAAACATCAAACAATATACTCGTATAGAGGAAAATCACGCAAAATTCGCTATTATAATAGAAAAAGCGTGGAAGTGACAGAATAAATAAAAGTTCGGTGGTAGCGGTGCGCCGAGTGTACCGGCGTGCGCGCGACAGCTGCACGCTTAGGGTGGGTAACTGTCGATACAAAGGATTTTATATATATATTAGCTTCACGCACAGCAGAGTAGGCAGAGGGAATCTGGGAACCTAGTGTTAAGACACTTCCGTTCCCCACTCCGCCCAATTCTTTAGGCATTGAGCGTTGAGTTTTTTTAAAAACCGTTAACCGCTTTTGATTTCTAATATCCGAAGAGAGATACGCACGAAGTTTTCATATCTCTATGTGTATCCTTGAAAAAACCCTGTATAAATCCGTGCTTAAAATAGGTACGACATGACTGAGAAAAGACTCCTTTAAGACTCTGTATGAGCGCAGGGGTGACTCGGAAAAGACTTGCTTAAACCCTATCCAGATAGGTACGAGATTGCTAAGAAAAGATTCTTGTAAGACTCTTGGTGGCTCTTGGCGACAAAGAAAATGCTTGTTTAAAATCCTATTATGCGGCAGCAGGCGTGAGCAGGTGCGAGAACGCTTGCCCGTCAGTAGAGACCGTGTTAGCAATTTCGTGTAAAAGAGGGTAGACAGGGTAGGTAGGTAAAAAGCCGCCCAAGTGCGAGTCGGGTTCACCCACCGAGAGTGCCGTATAAAAATTGGAAATCTCGAGCTTTTTTTTGAAATTCAAGCTGAGCTTAGCTGCTTTAATATGAAATTTTGCCCCTCTTTTAAGGCTATTATTTTGAGGTTTTAACCACAAATGTATTGTTTTCTTGAACTAGTAGGTAGTACACCTATAGATGTCAGGTGCCAAATTTCTAGTTCTAGGTCAAGCGGAAGTACCCTATTATTTTTGATACCCTTTATAGTATCGCAATACGTGTTTTATGCGATATAAACGGCCATATCTTTTTTTAAGTAAATATAAAAATACGATATTTTTGGAAAATCAAGAGACCTAAGTTTAAATTTTAACTCGATATCCCCAAGCGTTCCTGAGATAAAGGCTCTTGACGGACAGACAGACAGACAAAAAAGTGATCTTATAAGGGTTCCTTTTTCGTTAAAAGGTATGGAACACTAAAAAGACTAGAAGCAACGGAATTATATCAATCGGGGCATTTGCTTGTAGGCAACAGCTCTGATTGGGAGGAAACTCGTGTGACGTATTGTTATTGGGTAATACATATCACTTATTGCAATTACGTAGAATCTCTTTCCGAATCATTTAGAAACATATAGACAATATGTGGTGTTATTATGTTTTTTTTAAGCTAACATCTTCCAATTTCTAACAATTATATATAAAATACACCGATAAGTGAACATCGATACACAACAACACTACTCGTTATCGAGTGGTGCGCGTGGCAGCGACACCTCGCCCGGGGCCTTTCATCTCAGCGATAACTACGAAAATATACTGAAATAGTAAACCAAACACTCCTTAATTGTATTCTATACTGATAAATATAATAAATTATGGTAATGCTTTATTTTTTTTTATATCGTCCAGTTCAGATTAATGTGGAGAATTTAGTGAGTTAACACTCCGTTCTTCATTATCTGCGGCGCAGTTGCACAGCGTTTGACTGTAAACGCGACGGTTGTGGGTTCGATTCTCACTAGGGGAAAGGATTACTTTCATACCCTAGAAGAAGAAGAAGAAGATAGAACGCGATGTTGTATTCCTTCACTCAACACGTAATGTCAGAGCAGCCATGTAATGTAGATACTTTGCATTTTATAGGTGTGTTTATACTTACTTTTAGTTTTATAACAATATTTGAAACTTTTAAAAGTTTAAACGTCCCGTTCTTGAACGAGTCTGTAACTGAGAACTTAGAACTAATTTTAAAGTTCTAAAACTATATACTATATACTTTTAGAATTTTTTCCTCTGTTTGAAATAAAGAAAATGTGGCACTGGTCCCACCAGGTATGTCAGAACTTGTGGTAGCTATTCTCTTTTTTAGCTTCACTTTTTTCCCGCATAACAGCGTAAACAGAAAAACCTATTAAGTACTAAGACACTCCGTTTCTCACTTTCCCACGAATTTTAGAAACATTATGTGTTGAATGGCAAAACGTCGCGATTAATTTACTAGTGCAGATAAATAAAAATAAATTAAATATAATTACTTCGCCGAGTGATTTGAGGAAAATCGTGGAGCATGGGCACAATCGTGTGACTACGATAGGTTGTGGGTTAGATCCCCATTCGAGAAAATGAAAAATTTCCATTTTTTCGCTCTAGTGTCGAGGCAAAGGGCGGCGTTGAGTTCTGCCACTCAATACGGAATGCCCACAGAAAATCTCATTCAAAATGCAAATTAATTCAATACACGAACTACACATCAAGATCAAACGTACATAATGGTATGATCGTATACTAAATACTATTGAAGTCAAAGTCCAGTGCACTGTTCTGACAGAATGATCGGTGGACACTTGTGTATGAGAGTCTTCAGCCTCCCGGGCCCTCCCTAACACTTCTCTAACAGACAGGCTTGTGATAAAGCGATATATAAATTATAATGTAGAATTATGCTTTAAATAATCTTTATTTTTCTTAGTTTTAGTGATGGGAAACTATTAAATTGGAAAGGAGTGGAATGTGGTAGTAGGAGAGTGTTTCAACACTGGGTTTTGTTAGCTTTACGTTGCAACCCGCATATAGCGGTGTAGGCAGAAGGAATTTTGTGTTAATAGCGGAATTCAACGCCGCGCTTTACCTCGTTATCCACAACCGTTGCGCTTACAGCCATCGCTATTCTATGTCGCTGCCGACCGCCTCAAACCATTTATTAAAAAAAAACATATTCATAATATTATACATATACGTAAATAAACTATAAAATAAAAAAAAATAATAACATATCAAAACAACAATTTAAAGCACCTCATAAATCAAAATCCCATTAAATATTGAACAAGTAGGAATAAACGGAAAGACAATCGATGAGCGATTGTTGATAATTGTATACCTGCCCCCGTGGGCGGGCGGCATTAAGTATTCATTGCTTAGACTGTACTGTGAGTGGGCTGGGCCTAAGCTTAGAAAATAAATATATTCTATTACTATTGAAATAATATAAAAATATATATAGATTTTGGTTATTATATGTGATTTGGTTATTAGTTCACGAGAAAAGTCGTCTTATGTAACAGATTTGATGCGCATTCAGGATAAAAAAAATTTTTTTTGTAGCGACATGCTTTACAGCAAGGTAGGCAGAGAGCCTTAGTGTTAAGACACTTTCTTCCCCAATTTCCACCGATTTTTGGAGGCATTGCGTGTTGAGTGGCGGTACTGAAAGCCTCTGCGCCACGTTTGGCTTCTGCTCTGAAATATGTATTTAGTGCTTAAATCTTTCAGGCCATGCAACGGTTTTTAATGTGGTTTTCACTTATTGACAGAGTGATAAAGGATGACTAAACATTTTATTTTTTGATTCCGTTCCCCACGCATTGGCCAATGTTCTTCAGATTGTATACTTGTGTTACAAGAGAGAAGAACCAAAAAAGATTTGCTTACAACGGCAGATATATAAAGAAGAAAATATATAAAATTACATATTGTTTGTTTTAGTTCTACTAGTTGACTTTAAAATGACTTTAAATTAAAATGTTTTACATTTTCGGTTGAAAGTGGTGCTTTTTTTGTTACCAAACTGAGGTATTTCGAAAAATCCTCTTTTAGTACTACTCTACACTCTACATAATGTTCTAAATCCAGCTTAGTATTTATTTTAACATTAGAGACTGGTTGACAAAGCTATCCTTATACATAGGGCTAAATCAACAATCAATAAAAATATATATTTATATCTAAAATAACTAAAAAGAACTCACTACTTTTGTGTATATCATATTGTATTGTATTTTTTTTGTTTGCACAGTTAAGTAACTATTAATTTAAATGATCGAGCACACCCATACAACAAGGTTGGCTGGTAGAGAATGCTTTGTAGCGTTAAGCCCGCCTTTTGTACATGTATTTTTTTATTTCTAAAAATGTGAGCAATAAAGAATAAATAAATAAATAAATAAATAAATACTACTAAGACAAATGCAATTAGCACAAACTAGTAGGCACTCCGAGGTTTCTCCAGGCATTTTCCAGTTCCACCATCAAGTTCAGCTCGATGGTAACATATTTGTATTGTCATCTAATCTACAAATAATTGCCAACTTTTAGGATAATACAACAATTAGAAATCCCTGAAATTCAGAACTTTAGATTGTACGACCTCAAACTAATAAAAGTATATTAAAAAATATACAAAATAGGTAAAACACTATTTTTAGGAACCGTACAAAAATTTGCAATCAGTGCGTGTTCAAATCTCGTTGCGTTCAAATTTTTATAGGTTTTCTAAAAAAAAAAGTGTGGACAATACTTTAAAAAAAAATTAAATATTAAGAATATTCCTAAACATCATATTTCCATAGTTAATAACAGGCAGTCATAGTAATCGATTAGAGGGTGTGCTCGAGAGCAAACACCATGAATAATGTACTGTGTGAACCGACGGCTGGCGAAACAACGGATGTCGAGGAGAAATATACTTTATTACATTGTAATAGGGTTGAAATTTACATATTTGAAACGAGGGTTTTAAACCACAAAAAGTTTCCAATAGCAGTACTGGTTTTCTTAGGATTAAACGTTTTGAAGGGATACAATTTCGGTATTTTTTGTTTTGTATTGGATTTTTGTGTTATTTTTTTATAAAAGAATGACAATATATAAGATTAAAAAAATATACACCAGTTATTTTGATTTTAAGACATAAAATGGAAAATCTTTTCCAGTTCCCGTAGGAATTTCCAGAAATCCTGTCTTAGTGCTATCGTTACCTAACTACACACTATCTAATCTATCTATATGTCAAACGAATGACGGAAGAGTTTTTTTATTGTATTTTTTTTAACCTGGAACCTGGATATCTAGTGTACATTCCGTTTTAAGACACTTCCATTCCCTACTTTCCGCTGAATTCTAGAGCATATTGAGTGGTGAAACTCAACGCCGCTTTTTGCCTTGTTGTTAAAATGGGTTGAACCTGCAACCATCCCATACAGTCTGATGTTATCCAACGTGAATGAAAGGAATCTTATATATCAACCCAAAATGAATGAAATCTAGCGCTTAGTAATATCTCAAATGTATTCGTAGGAATGGAATATTTTTATTTTTATTTTCTCGCTCTGATAGACAAAGCGCGTCGTTGAAGTCCTACACTCAACACACAATGTTTCGAAAGTCGGGCCCTACTCTGCTGTAAGCGGGAAATAGCGGGAAGCTGCTTAAATATGAAATTTCGTTCTCACAAGCATGGGAATGTAACAAGTGTGCTCAGTTTCATCATCTAGGGGAGATGCGAAAACTGGCCATACTTTGGGAAGAGGAACATCTGACGTACACGAATGCTCATCGAGATATATCGCGATTCTAATACTAGTCAAATATTTCGACTATGCCAGTCATTTGGCTATGCATTAATACTATGAAATTATTTTTAATTTTGATGCAAATCGTCCGTTGTAGCGTGAAGGGACAGCCGTCGTAGGTTTGACTCTCACTCTGTCTGTCTGTTTGTGTAGCAATCCAAGACAAACCGCTTATCGAATTGTGATTAAATTTCAAATAGAGGTACTTGAAGGCCTTGGAATGGACATAGGATAGTTTTTTGTCTGTTTTTTGTCATATGTCATATTTGTAACATTCTCGATATTAAATAATATTATATTAATATATTATATAATATCCTTCTATTTGATATGCAATTTATTGTCTGGCATGTTAATTACAATCGTTGCTAAGCAACCGTCGCTAAGCAACAAGGAGTTTCGTTGTTTTAAAAAAAGATCGCCCAAAATGCTTCCTGAATGCTTACATAGCGCACGTTGACTCAACCTTATGAGTAAAACCTAACACATAACTACATATCTTCTACAAAAATAGTCCTTTAAATTGTTTTAAAAAAAGTCCGTGATGGTATCTGTTTATCTCTGAAAGTTGAGTACCACAGTAACCATTTTAAATATATTTAATTTAAATTATTATAAAATTTATCGGGTTATTGTTGAGATATTTTCTATAATTTATTTAGTATTCTATAGATTATTTTATTATTCGTCCCTATCTTACCTAATCGCATACAAAAATATAAATAGTCCACCTTACCTACCTTTAGTATTTTATCCAAATTGAAATTATATTTTACTGTACACCATTATAATAAATACTTTAGGCGATATCACTGATTCAAAATGAGCTAGCCTACGAGCCGCACGGTGTGATAGACCCGAACGGGCAGACGAATTTGACGATTTTGTAAACTTTCATACATTTACTGTTAATTTTTATATGGTTATTTAGTTATTAATATTTTTCTTTGGTTTTCTTCGCTTATTCGAGTGGAATAGTTTAGTTAGATATTTAAAATTTCTTGGTTTGGTTAAGTATTGTTTTATTGTACTACTACTAGCGGCCCTCGTGCGGCTACGCCCGCTTGAAATATACGAATGTTTATTTAAGTGTTTAGTTTTTTATTTAAGAAAAAACCGAGCAAGCGCGAGTCGGATTCACCCACAGAGGTTTCTGTATTAATTTCAGGATTGTGATTGGGAAATACCTTGTAGGTTATGATGATGCGGCGAATAAAGTTAACAAACTTATTTTTGCAGGCGTATAAATATTTTTAGTATAAAATTAACAAAAAAATAACAAATATTTTTTTATTTTTCGGATTTTTTCCTTTATTTGTATTGTAAGATATTATTGAAATTGAAATTCATTTAATAAAAATTTAACTTACAACCGTCGCGTTGTCGCGTACAGTACCCAGTCATATGTATTCGACAAAAATAGTTAAATATATTTTTGACAAATCAAACCTGATCACATGTAATAAAGATTGCTTTTATAGCTTTACGCTGTATACCGCATATAATATGCCGTCACACACGCACAGCCCAATTCTTGACACATTGCGTGTTGAGCGGCGGAACATAACGCCGCGCTTTGTCTTGTCACCAAAGGGAGGTAGTAAAATTATTTCACTTAACCCCACAAAAATCGCAGTTTATCATTACAGTACCTACCCAGCCAAGATATGCATCAGATAAAAAAAATAACTATAGGTATTCAAGGCAAATCAACCCTGAATAGTCGCGTATAATAAAGACGGTTATTGCCTACAATAATACCAGCAATTTGAACGTTCGCGAAAGCAAACATGGCGCTTTGTAGAAATGGATGAAACAGAAACATGGATATCTAAATAACAAGTGTCAGTCTGGAATGGCGCAATCATATTAGACATATTGTACTGACAGCACTGACATTCTCTCTGATTTTACTAACGTTACAGTCGTATGTTGTTGGTACGTTATTTTCTTAAAACTTGTTCGTATTCTGTCATTGTCGTTCCTTGCTAGTCTAAAATTACTAAATTATAAATAATTTATTTTTATCTGAATTTGTAGGGATCATCTCTGAAATATACATTAAAATAATTACAAAAATCTATTCATATTTGATTTAATAATTCAGTTATTATAAAAAATGTAATATTAAAAAGCTACGACTGTTGACGGTTTTGGATTCGATTCCCATTCGGTAGTGATTTCCTTGCTCTAGTAGCAAAACAAACGCGTCGTAGTGTTCCGCCGCTCATTTGTCAATGTCTTGAAAATTTCGCAGTATGTAGGGAACAGAGTGTCTAATTAGGTTCCCTGCTTACCTTGTACATTATATAGATACAGGTGCAGATATACAAAAAATACATAATTAATAAAACATATCCATTCATCCCATCTAGTACTAAAGCATCGTTGTAGTTCAGCCGCTCCGTGCCTCCCGCCGCTATCGTTAGATTATGATCGACTCACACTTGCCGGTTCCCACAAACAAGCCTACGGAGTACGGAATACGGAATAATACCTGACAGGTATACATATCTATATCTATATAGTATATATGTATGTATAGCGTAATAAGTATTTATCGACACTATTGTAGCGTAGTGGATGTTGCGTGATTGAAAAAGATGATTATGGGTTCAAACTTGTCAGAGGAATATTAATTATTTCTAACCTCCCTCCCCGCACATAGCACCGAAGGTAAAGGGAACCTGGGAACCTACTATTAAGACACTTCCGTCACAGTTTCCGAGTACCCTCTGAACTCTGGCAGCACTCAACGCCGCACTTTGCCTCAAATTCTCCACTAACCTACCTAATTACCTACGTACCTAATTCCATCTTTCTAAGTCGAATAGTTTCATCTGTGGACTGTCTGTCAGTCAGTCAGTAAGGAAAGAATGTTATATACATTGTAATTACTTACATTTTCTACGCTCAGTAGTGGATGGCTGATTATATTCTTTATCAGGCACCTCCTCCTTCACTTTCGCCTCCATCTGTTAACAATGATATACATACTTATTATTATATATATATTTTTATAAAGAATTATTTAAATACTTGAGGCCAGTCGTGGCGCAGAGGAACAAAGTGTGACTGTAATATCGACTGGTTGTGGTTTCGGTGGGTGACATTTATATTTTCATTTCTTCGCTTTGATGTCGAGGCAAATGAATTCTGCCACACAACACGTAATGCCTCCAGAACTTGGCGGAAATTGGGAAACAAAGTGTCATAACGCTAGGTTCCCTCTGCCTACCCTGATACGTGCGGGATACAGCGTGAAACTGATTTTAGATTTTTTTTTAAATACTCTTAGTACTAGGTTCGTACTGCCTAGTAAAAGTGATATTGTTTTAAAAAAAACTTTGCTTATTTTAATAACTTTGTAATATTTCAGACGCATAAGAATACTACAATGTTTGTCTTAGAAATTTCCATGTTACCTAAGTGAAATTCGAATAAGTTAAGGTTAAATTTGAATAAATTAAAGTTCGAATAAGGTGGGAGGTTGGAAACGGAGTGTTTTAGCACCAGGTTCCCTCTGCCTATCCTGATATAAACAGTATACAGTGTGAAGCTTAAGAAGAAGAAATACGTAAGTTGAAAATTATAAAAACGTAAGTTGTAAGTGATTTATTAGGATAGGGTTGCTAGTTCAAAAAAAAGTATAACTAAATTGCTTAATTTTATATAAAATAAGATGTTCTAAAATAGAGTACTAATACACGAATGTATCTGGTCGCACTTGACCGCCGCACTGCGTTGCGTCTCTCTAACAGTTACCATCTGCCCGTCCGCAGATTATATGCTACAGATGCTGTATACAATTTAAGTTTTTTAAATAAAATAATTATAAAAAATATTAATATATAGCACAATTTGTTTGATTGAAAACGCGACGGTTGTGGGTTCGATTCCCAGTCGGAGGAAAGAATTATTTTCATGACACCATGTAGGTGCTATTTTGAATATTCATATAACCTTTATCAGTACCACACCTCATATGACGATTTTTAGAACCCTTGTTCTGAAGGACGTTCTAAAGAAAAAGACAGTCATACATACATACATACATAGTCACACTCTAAAATCAATACCCTTCTTCTGGGGTACTGCACTAGCTGCACCCAGCTGAGTGATGAGCTAGTTTACTGAACTATATTAAGTCTATAATAGTATAATCTATAATTTTTATATAGCGTCACGCTGTATTCCACACACAGCAGGGTAGGCAGAGAGAACTTAGTGTTAGACAATCCGTTTCCCACTTTCCGTCGAATTCTGGAGACATTGTGAGACGAGTGACGCTTTGTCTCGACACAAGAGCGAAGAAAAGAAAACATTAAATATTTCATGAGGCCGGTCGTGGCGCAGCGGCACGAGGTGTGACTGTAAAACCGACTGGTGGTGGGTTCGATCCCCACTCGAGGAGATAAAATATTTACTTAAATTTATATTTCCATTTCTTTGCTCTGGTGTCGAGGTTAAGCGCGGCGTTGAGTTCTGCCACTCAACACGCAATGCCTCCAGAATTCGGCAGAAAGTGGGAAACGGAGTGTCTTAACACTAGGTTCCCTCTGCCTACCCTACTGTGTGCGGGATACAGCGTGAAGCTGATTAAATATTTCATTTTGAGTAATAATCGAACTCACAGCCTGTCGCTTTTTCAGCCACATTTCGTGTTCCTGCGCCACGACTGGTCTCAAACCCAGTCTATGTTAGAGTAAAATATTGGTAGATTATTTTAAATACAGCATCTCTTTAGCTGATCTTTGAGAGCACCTGCGTTTTGTAATGTCCAGTGTATGATTACATTGAAAACTGTTTGTGTTTCCTGCCAAATAGTTTTAACACTTATGTAATGGAACCATGGAGTGAGGCATATGTTATTGAAATAATTAAAAGAAATAACTATATATTTTTTTTGCATTAAAAAATATATAAGTTTTTGAGTAAGTTTAGAAAGCAGGGACATATCTCCTGATTTGAGTACTTGTTATATAGTAGATTTTTTTTATTCGTGCTTTAGAAGATAATAGAAGGGTAGGTAAAGGGAAGCTAGTGTTAAGACACTTCGTTCCCCATGCACTGCACCATTTTTGAGGTTGTGTGTGAAGTGGTGGAACTCATCGCAGCGTCTAATCTTGGTACTAGAGCGAAGTCCTGTTGACAATTTTATGAACCAAATTACTATATGGGGATAACAGTAATACGCCCCCTTATTTTCTAATTTATTTTTTTATATATTCACTAAAAATAGTATATCATTCTAAGATAGCATGTAATGTAAACACTGCACACCTGCGACGCGCACTTGTACTAATAAAACTAAGCATTTTTCATGAAAATTGCATATATCATGAAGTAGTGAAGATGATTAAATCGATTCTGTACTAATTTATAAAATAAAAAAAATAATTGAAAAGAGTATAATAAACTGTAATATACTCTTCTATAATTTGTATACGCGTTATTTACACACATATATGCCTCTATGTGCAGGTACTTAGGAGAATGTGTATGCAGTATACCAAAAATACGAAAAAGACAGCGTTAAGTTCCACCACTAAACGCGCATTGTCTCAAAAATAAGACAGTGCGTGGAGAACGGAGTATTTTAACACTAGTTTCTCTCTACATACCCAGTTGTATGCATAGGTACAGCATGAAATTAAAAAAAGACACTAAAAAAATATGTGAAAGAAGAGATCTAATTTTGCTTATCCATCAAAATCCAAGTGTTCCATGTTACATGTAAGCAATTTAAGCATATGTCTGCATAGATAAATATATACACATAAAGTACATATATCTTGACCAGGACGGTAAATAAACAGAATTCCTAGAAGTTCTGGTCAGTGTACACATTCACCGGATATCGGAATAATAAAATACAAATTTTTAAACAACATATCACACATGTATGTCTATTAATCTTTAAACAAAATGACCAATATATTCTTTATTTTAAAATGTTACAACTAAATGAAATTAATAAAAGATTTCTTGATATTTGATATTAAAAAACGAATATAAAAATGGATCCTAAAGACATTTTTTTAACAATTTTACCAAAGGGAGATAACAACACTACAACTAACAATAATAAGTTATTCTTAGTCACCTATATTACACCTTACTACTGACTGGTTGACTTGAAGCTTGATTTTTTCTATGATTCAAGGGTCAAATAGACCTAAATATTTGATATAAATTTCAGCTAGATATCTCCACGCAACCTCGAGATAAATGTTCTTGACAGACGGACAACAAAGTGATCCTATAAGGTTTCCGGTTTTGCCTTTTCATGTACGTAGCCCTAAAAATATCTATTACAAAATTTTCTAAAAACATATAAAAACAATAAATATTTCTGAGAATAAAAACAAAATCAATACTTATTTTTGCATGACAAATGCAATTTCCCTGAAAAATGGTAAGTTTCATTAGCGCAGGTGCGCGTCGCAGGTGGCCAACGTTTACATTATAAAGCATCTTTGAATTATAGGAAATTTCACTTGAATAATAGTTTTTCTTACTCTACATTTCCCATTACATAATATAAAATGAAAAATTAAAGGAAACTTAGTATAGTTGTAGTTTTATATCATTTGAAATAGAATTTAACGTATTACTGATAACGGGTTGAGACTGCCGTGGCGCAGCACAAGGGTGTGACTATAAACGCAACGGATATGGATTCGATACCCACTCGGGGGAACGAGATGCTTAAATTTTCATTTAGTTCTCACTTAGCGCAGCGTCGAGTTCTGCCACTCAGCACTTAATACCTACCTCATTTTCCTCTCCCTATAGAAAATACCATAATTTTTTTAAAAAATATTGAATAGATTGTCGTAATACAGAACATAGAACAATAATATATGCAAAGAAAACTATCGCTCGCCAAGAAACCATTTCCAAAGAAAAACATTTTTTTTATACAAATTTCAGTCCAATAATTCACAAACGACAAATACCTAAGTATTTCCCCAAAGGTTTTCTCATTAGAGCGTGCCGCAGGTGTCGCGCACGGCGGCAGCAGGTGGTCGGCGCCTTCGCACGTAATTGACCCACATTAATCGTTACGGGTTCAATTATTTAGATATTTCACCAAATGGATAGTATATATTTTGGATCACTTTGTTTTAGTATTAATGATATTAGAGTAAACTATGCTATTCTTAAGGCCGTTGTGGCGTAGTGGCACAAGCGTGTATTGTAAACACACACACAGTTTTGAGTTCAAATTTGCTTCACGATATTGCTGCATATAGCAGGCAGAGAAAACCTGGGAGCCCAGTTTTAAGACACTCCGTTCCCCTTTAAAGTAATTCCGTTCCTCATTTACCTACCGCCGAATTTTGGAGGCATTGCGTGTTGGGCGGCGGATCTTAACTCAATAATTAAAATAATATACATAACTATAACATTATTATTAGATAAATAAATCTACAAATTAATAGAAATGGCTATTGTAAAAACATTTAGAATTTCATCTACAATGTCTGTCAATGTACGCGAAATTTATTTAAACGTTTGTTTTTGTTATGACAATCACTTTAATAACATTATTTTACCATTTAACAGTCATTTAGGTACGAAATATAGAAGTAGAACTGTCCCACTCAGGGTTCCGTACCTACTGATATCAGGGTTGTAGGTTAACGGCATGTACAACTAATAAAAATTGACAAACTTAAATTTCCGATCATTCACAAAAACATATCTCTAAATTTTTAATTTTCAGATTTTTTTCTTTATTTGTATTGTATGTTTCTTCCACACTCACTTCATGTTATTTTTCTTCAAATTTCGTACGTCCATGGAAACTACCCTAGAGATTTTGATTACGCGGCGAATTTCATACAAAATATAGCAAAATCGATGCATAAATGGTCGTACCTTTTTATTGCGCTGACTTAAAAGAAAAAATATTTTTTATGATACTAATTTCAGCTTAAAACCTTCACGCGATCTCAAAATCTTGACAGATGGACAGACTGACTACAATTTTTTTCTGTAAGGATTCCGTTTTTATCTTTTGAAGTACGGAATCCTAAAAAAATATCTATTTTTTTAGTACAAACACGAAATTAAGCAATAACATTTACAATCTAGATATATTACAAAAATAATTTATAAAAAAAAATGATATATAATTAAATTTAAAAAAAAAGCCTCCAAAATAATAATAGAATTCAAGATGAACACTATATAGGTAAATACTGCATAGATATTTCAATAAAATGAAAAACGTACCCGACACCTGCGGCCCACCTGCTCTAATGAGAAACCTAAGGCACTATTTGTCATACTCATATATCACATATTTGGAAGCAGTTTAGATATATTGGTAAATTTGACAGGTCCTGATGTCAGGACACTCCACTCCCCACTTACCGCCGAGTTCTGAAGGAATTGCGTGTTAAGTGGCGGAACTTAACGCCGCGCGTTGCCTCGACACCAGAGCGAAGAAATGAAAATATTAAATATTCCATTTTCTCGAGTGGAAACAGAACCCAAAACCTGTCGCAAACGACTGACCTCTCACCTAACTTGTATAATAATAAAAATAAATAAAAATACAAGATGAAAATAAATAAGAAAAGTCTCTTGTAGCAGACTATAAAATAAAAATCAAGAATCCTTTTTCTAATTAGCGCTTCAGATACGACTCTCTGCGAGCGTCGACGTTAATGATATGGAACTGCGTGGAAATAGCATTTCTCAATGACCATTCATTATAACGTAATTATCTATGTACTTATTAATATGACACGGTGGCGGATTTACACGTTTAAAAAAAATCAGCTTCACGCTGTATCCCGCACACAGCGCGGCGTTGAGTTTCGCCACTAAATACGCAAATTCTGAAGACATTGCGTATTTAGTGGCGGAACTCAACGCTGCGCTTTGCCTGGACACCAGAGCGAAGAAATGAAAATATAAATATAAATAAATATTTCATTTTGCTCGAGTGGCGATCGAACCCACAACCAGTCGCGTTTATAGTCAAACACTTTGTGCCTCTGCGAAACGTTTGTTCTCTATACCTATGTTAATAGATATATTTTCAAACTGTATACTATTTATGTTTGGCGTCCTTACCTCTAGAACTGTCAGTTTCTAGATTGACAATCTGACATTTCGTTGCATTGAAGGTGTATCAATGCAGAGTAATATTGTAGATTTACATTACTAGAGGGCGCTTGCGGCTTCGCCCGCTTATTAGGAGTGAATTCTAAAAAAACCACGAAACACGTGTTCAATAAAATATTTTTAACAGTCTGAATTTAAATTTTTATAAAAATCGGTGGCAATTTAAAGATTTTTCCATATAAACTTTCAACCCCTTATTTGAACCCTTAGGGGGTGAATTTTTAAAAACCATGAAACACGTGTTCAATTGAATGTTTTTAAGAGTCTGAATTTCAAATTTTATAAAAATCGGTGCAGATTAAAAAAAAATTCCATAAAAATTTTCAACCCCTATTTCATCCCTTTAGGGTTAAAATTTTTCAAATTCCCTTCTTAGTGGATGTCCAGAATATGAAAATAAACATCTGCCA
>JAATLQ010034523.1:0-23237 GCA_013421005.1 Heliconius erato x Heliconius himera
CCAATGGGACACGAAAATTTGTATGGGAGCATTTTGAAGAGGTTTTTTGCAACTAACAAAACATATTATTTTTAGCCATAATACACTTAAAATAATACCAAAATGCTTAAATTAATAAATAAATATATCTAAAATGGCAAAATATTTGACTTATCTATAAAATTGTATTTTTAAAACGTATTCAAAGTAGCGGGACAAGAAAAGACACAAAATGTACACTTTTTCTGATTATGACCCTTTCCCGATTGATGTTTCATATTTCACAATAGACTAAAGTTCTATCTTTGAGTTCTATTACATGTTTCATACTAAGTTTATTTGAACCCGCGCCCTTTTGGAAACTGTCCAAGCGTTCTGACCACTAAGCCATAAGTTACATCTATCTTTCTTTTCAACACTGAGTGTCTCAACACTAGGTCGCCTCTGGCTACCGACTATATGCAGAATACAACGCGAACCTAAAAAATTGTGATGTAGTGATGAGGTATCCGTTCAAATTAAAAATATAACTATATTTTTTAACTCATAGTTGAAAAATCCTGAACACGTTCAATACTATATATTCAGAATATACAAACGCGATTTAAGTTCATATCACATACACTACGTACATATACAAATACCTACATACATAAATATATGCATAAGCTCACTGCTTCGCATTGTTTATATCGCGGCTTAAATTATTTACTAACACGTTACGTGACAGCGCCACGTGACGCTCGCAGACATTATATTTGATGTTTACTCTGAATATTATGTGCTTGTGTTTTAAGCGTGTGCTCTAATGTATAGGGTTATTAGAGGGCGTGAGATGTGGTGATTATGAAGGGGTAGTGGTAATCCTACTATTACGATCATTTCATCTCTAATATAGCGATTCTTTTTTCAGCTTCACGCTGTATCTCACATTTAACAGGGTAAGTAGAGGGAACGTATTTTTTCTCCATTGAGGGTTCCGTACCTGTTTCAGAATTGTTGGTCAACAACGACAAATTTGAATTTGCTGGCGTGTGCACCTATTTTGTATAAAATGAAGTACATAAGTTTGTAATAGTTGTAATAAATTTTCACCCTTTGGATTTTTTCTTTTATTTCTTTCTTTTCGCCAAATTCCATAATTTATAATTGTAGATCTACGGCAAATACTTATACTTTTTTTTGCAAACGCAGACCATAAATAAATGCACCAAAAGCGACCCATAAATGCTCGTATCTATTAATTGCGGTGACCGAAAAGATTAATTGTTTCTGTGTTTCAAGGGATCGTAGACCTGAATATTGGATATTAATTTCAGATTGATATCTCCACGCGATCTCAAATTTAAATGAATAATGATGAAATAAATTATTGACCAATAGACGTAGACGGGCAGAGGAACAACAGAGTTATACGTCCAGAACCCTAAAAAATATAAAAAGAAGTACAAAAACGTATATGAACTTGATCATTCAACCGATATATAGTTAATATTCTTTTTCACCATTATATTTTTCCATTTTCTTATATCGTAGGCGTCAAATTTAAGAAAACTTGTGAATAGATTCTGAATAGATATCTGATTGATGCTCACAAAAAATATCCATCTTATTCTGACGTCCATACGTTATTGTAGGTCTTTATTGAATACTAGTGACTTGCCCGTGGCTTTGCCCGCTTGTGTATTATTATACTACATATTTATTTGTTTGGTTGAACGAGCTAATATCAGGAGTTACTGGTTCGAATTAAATAATTATTTTTGTAACGTAACGTAAGTGTCTTAACGGGAACGAAGTGTCTTTACATTAGTTTCCCTCTATCTGGCCTGCTATGTGCGGGATAAAAGGTAACGCTAAAAAAATACAGTGAATGTCTCCTATTGAAATTATTTATATAAAAATGCAGAAAAAAGGTATGTTCATATGTGTGGACGTGATATTACATATGTGGATGTGATATCAATCATTATATTTTCTATGTTTTTCATTTTTTGTATAGGAACTGCATTGGCTACAGAGAAAAGCTTCCCTAATATAAACTATTACTTTTCCAAATTGGATTCACTTCTATACAGTAGTTTTGGCGTGATGCACTAACAGGTAGACAGTAATTTTTCTAAGTAGTTGTTTATCTTCTATTATTGACACGTTAACCGACCACAGTGATGTATTTTTAATTGTAATGTTTATGTTCAAAATGAAAACGGAAGACGAACCAACAGTTACCAAATTGATTCAATAAAGTTGTTGTTCGCTGTAGATTAATTAATAACGCTGTGTGTTCTGCTCCCCTTTGCGTTATTACGTCTGTTTGTTTTAACAGTAAGTTGTAGTTTATATATTTTTATTAAAAACCGGTCAATTGCGAGTCAGACTGGGATACCGAGTGCTTATCAATTTCAAGATTGTATGGCAGCGGGTAGTACATAAAAGTTGACAAACTTAAATTTGCGGACGTATGCATAAATTTTGTATGAAATCAACAATCAATCATAAGTTTGTAATGATTTTTTTTACTATGAAATATCTATAAATTTTTACTTTACTACTACGTATACAAGCTCTCACTTCTCACCGTAGTCAATTTTTTTTTATGTTAATTTCATCTTGATACTTATATATTAGATAAATGGTCTTGATAGACAGACAGATAGACGACAATTTTCTATAAAAATATGTTTTACTAATCTACTGATAATTTCATGAATACATTTCGAAACAAAATATCTTTTGCTATAATTTGTATTAGCTTTCACCTTGGCTTGGTCCCCGTGTGACCACGAATGCCAATAACCAAGAGTTGTGTTACTACGTGAGACTCTCAAAGTGTACCAGTCCCCAGACACCACCTACAGTGTTTTGTTTACATTGAAGCAAATCTCTTGACGTAGTATAACCTGTAGCCTTCTATCATAAATAAACCATCCAATATATAAAGGATTTACCGATTCGAATTAACCGTTTCAGTGATTAGCTCGCTCAACCAAACGAGCTGTTTTTTCACCTTCACGCTGTGTCCCGCATATAGCAGCGTGTTTAGCGGCGCCACGTTCTGCCTTGGTACCACATAGAAAGAATATATAAATAATGATTCCTTTCCCAATTTGAAATCGAACGCACAACCGTCGCGTTTTCATTCCCTGCGCCACAAGGGCTTCCAAACTCTCCAACTATATAATATTGTATAGATATGTGGAAATAAATTATACCATTATATATATATAGTGCAGTAGATAGTCCAGGGCGCAACACCGCTAGCGACTGGACGATCGATCGCCGCAGATATTGCTTGCTGAAGATTAATTCGACGGCGACAAGCACCTGACGACGTGCGCTGTGTGTGTGCGCTTGAATACACCGCAAATGTGCATTTTACGCTACGGTGCATCCCATTTACAATTTACATTGTTATTATAATATTTACCTATATAGTCATTTTAATATATCACATAGCAGAGTAGGCAAAATAGTCCCATTAATACATCTCATTATACTCTTTTCGTCGAATTCTTTGGCTTTGCTCTGTTACCAGAGCGAGGAAATGAAAATATTAAACATTTTAATTCCTCGAGTAGGCATCGAACTCACAGCAAGTCGCGTTTGTGCCCCTACGCCACGATTGGCCTCAAATTTTAATAATAAATCGTATTAACATTTTTCAAGTCTCACTGGATTAATGACTTCAAACACCGAGATTATCAGTTGCACATGTCTTCTTCTATATGGCATCAGTCTCGGTTTTTATTGTCAGGGTCTGCCGATTCAATCTACTCCAATTTACACGATCTTCAGCATTCTCGGTGGTTATCCATTACCTCTCATGTCCTGCATCCGAACACATGTCACAACATCCAGCCACCGCTTCCTTAGGCGTCAAGGGGCCCTACTCCATGGACTGACGTAACAAAGCACTTCCTTCCGACATATCTCCTACGGCAGCGCGCAACGTCGTAGCAGTAGCACATGTACTTATGTATAAGTATATATGTATGTATGTGAAGTGTGATTTTGTTAAAATTGGCTAATATAATTATTATGTAACATTAGCGATCTGCACTATCTCAAAATAACGACGACTGGAATATCGCCAGAGGGAAGTCCCGTAAAATTTTGCACAAAGGCAAATAACAAATTATTACCAATATATTTTACTACCCAAATGTGTGAAAAACAAAGTGAAATAATATAAAATATAAAATGTGTGAGAAACCTACGAACATAATTATCTATTTAAACTTTCAAGCTAGTGTGCTAAATTTCGTAAGTATATTCGAACCTAGGAAACAATCTAACTGTTATCAAAATTGGTTCTGTAGATTCTAAGACATAGATATCCAAGCAGTCTTAGAAAGGACATTTACAATATAGGTAACTAGAATTGACAGTTATTTTCAGTAGGTTGCCTTTTTACAAGGAACTTATGTAACTTGCTGTATTAGTTTGTTAGTATATGTGATGTCTGGCAAGCTCAATTTGAACAACTTCCCAGAGTCTGTATTTTTATATGTACGATAAAATTTTGCAATTTTATAAAATTTTAGGAATTATAATTCGAGGCCAGTCGTGGCGCAGTGGCACAAAGTGTGACTGTCAAATCGATTGGTTGTGGATTCGATCCCCGCTCGAGGAGATGAAATATTTACTTAAATTTATATTTCCATTTCTTCGCTCTGGTGTCGAGACAAAGCGCGGCGTTGAGTCCTGCCACTCAACGGAATTCGGCAGAAAGTGGGGAGCTGAGTGTCTTAACACTAGGTTCCCTCTACCTACCCTGGTGCATTTGTGAAGCTGATTTATTTTTTATTTTTTTAAAAAAAATATATATTCATTTTAGTACAACTTACTTTTAGAATAAAAGCTTGGTTTTAAAAAATATTTTTATTCTTTATTTTTTCGTTTTTCTTTAATCTCCTCATTTCTATTGATATATCCTAGCCAGATACTATATCAGGTGGTTCTATATCATTTTTAATACGAGAGTGTATGCCAAGACAAATTAAACGAGTCTACACGACGTTGCTTTTTTTTATAGTTCAGAAGTACCTTTACCCATTTTATTGCAGGGGCTATTTTGGATTAACAACAATATTATAGTAGGTCTAATTAAACTTACAAGATATCATACACTAACTGACACACAACTAACATGGCCAGTTAAATATAATAATAATTTCATGATATTATATAAACTTGTTTCTTATTTAAATTTAAGCAACTCTAAGCGAATCATATATAAAACTTAATATATAACATTTATTTATTACTTCCTACGACTTAAGTTCTACTCATAACTCTTTAGTGTCTCTTCTAAACAATATTACCTAATGGTTAATTTCAAGGCGATTTGCGTTATCTCAAAATAACGACGACTGGAATATCGCCACAGGGAAGTCTTGTAAAATTTTGCACAATGGCACATAACAAATTACTACCAACATATTTTACTACCCAAATGTGTGAAAAACTTTTATATGAAAGGAATGTTTAAGTATAAAATATATAATGATTGAGGCTATTGTGACACAGTGGACAAGCGTCTGTCTATAAACGAGATGGCTATGTGTTCGATCCACACTCGGGGGTATTAATTAATTTTTTTCCCTACTCTAGCGGAACTAATGTACGGCGTTGACTTTAATCATTCTACAAATAATGTCTCGAACATAAATTGAAATTAAAAGAAAGTGGAGAGTGGAGTATTTTAAGTAAATTCCTTCTATATTTAGCTTTCATGTAGAGCTTTATGTAAAGTAAAATATTATTTTAGCTACTCTTTAAAATGATGATGTACTGATATAAGCAAGAAATAGAATATTTTTAAATTAAATTAAATTAACTTCACGCTGCATTCCGCACACAGCAGGGTAGGCAGAGGGAACCTAGGCAGGCATTGCGTGTTGAGTGGCAGAACTCAACGCCGCGCTTAACCTCGACACCAGAGCGAAGAAATGGAAATATAAATTTAAGTAAATATTTCATCTCCTCGAGTGGGGATCGAACCCACAACCTGTCGGTTTTGCAGTCACACCTCGTGCCACTGCGCCACGACCAGCCTCAATTAAATTAGAATATTTTTATTTATTATATATTTATTTTGATGACGGTTGAACTAGACTGTATATAAAAAAAAATTGAAGGCATTACGTATTGAGTAGCGGAACTTAACGCCGCGCTTTGTCTCGACACTAGAGCGGAGAAACGAAAATATAATTATGAATAAGTATTTGATTTTCTCGAGTGGGGATCAACCCACAACCAATCACGTTTACAGTTACACTTTGTGCCCTTGCACCACGCCTGGCCTCTACTAGACTGTAATTTATCAAAAATAAATTTACCAAAATTTAGACCGAATGTGATTTAAGAATAAGGGAAGCGGTAAAAAGGCAATCAATGCTGCGGAACGATTTGCCTTGAGTGAATCTTGCGGTGGGGATATGTGACGACTTTAGATAAACCACGTTGCAATTTAGCTCTGGAAAATTTATTTATATACTTGATTAGCTTTCTTTCAACGCAAGTTATTAAGTACTAATTATATAATTTCTTGCTTGAGAATTCATCGGATTTTTTTTTCATTTTATAAGTATTGGCTAATTTTCTATATAACAATCTATCTTTATGAGGAATAAACGCATCGTATAACAAATGAACTAGATTCTTAACTTTTGTTCTTATATAGTAGAATATTAAATCGCTTCCCAGCGATGTATGTATATCTATAACATTTAAAGTTTTTCAAATAACTATATTTAACTGGCCATGTTAGTTGTGTGTAAGTTAGTGTATGATATTTTGTAAATTTAATTATACCTATTACAATGTATATTGTTGTTAATCCTAAATAGCCACCGCAATAAAATGGGTAAAGGTATTTAAACAAATAAAAAATTAATCAGCTTCACGCTGTATCCCACACACAGCAGGGTAAGCAGAGGGATACTAGTGTTAAGACACTCCGTCCCCACTTTCTGCCGAATTCTGGAGGCATTGCGTGTTGAGTGATTACTTCAGAACTATAAAAAAAGCAAGGTCGTGATTAGACTCATTAAATTTGTCTTG
This sequence comes from Heliconius erato x Heliconius himera, assembly GCA_013421005.1. Taxonomy (NCBI): domain Eukaryota; kingdom Metazoa; phylum Arthropoda; class Insecta; order Lepidoptera; family Nymphalidae; genus Heliconius; species Heliconius erato x Heliconius himera. The sequence goes on from JAATLQ010034523.1 coordinate 7,045, forward strand.
GCATGCATTCTAATGTTAAATGATATAGAACCACTTAAAATTTACAATATACTCGTATTAATAGAAATGAGAAGATTGAAAGAAAACGAAAAAATAAAAAAATATTAAAAAAAAAACAAGCTTTTATCCAAAAAGAAAAAGAAAATTGTACTAAAATGAAAACAATAAAGAATTCGAAATAAACAACTTTCGAAATAAATAACTTTTTTTAATACGACCCTTACACACATACACTAACACACTACCAACCTAATACAGCAAGATAAATAAAAGCCTGCAAAAGGTTAACCTACTTCAAATACCTATCAATTCTACTTACCTATATTATACATGTCCTCTCCAAGACTACGTACAGATACCAATGTCTCAAAACCTACTGATTCAATTTTGATAACACTTAGACTGTTTCCTAAGTTCGAATATATAATACTTACGAAATTTTGCACACAAGCTTGAAATCCTAAATAAAAAAAATCTAATTAAATCAAATCAAATTAAATTAAATCAGGTTCACACTGTATCCCGCACACAGCAGGGTAGGTAGAGGGAACCTAGTGTTAAGACCCTACGTTCCCTACTTTCTGCCGAATTCTTGAGGCATTGCGTGTTGAGTGGCAGAACTCAACGCCGGGCTAAATAAAAAAATGTTCACATATTAGACATTTCTAAGAAAAACAATATAAATAAAATAAATAAATAAAATAAATTAGCTTCACGCTGTATCCCGCACACAGCAGGGTAGGCAGAGGGAACCTAGTGATAAGACACTCCGTTCCCCACTTTCTGCCGAATTCTGGAGGCATTGCGTGTTGAGTGGCAGAACTCAACGCCGCGTTTAACCTCGACACCAGAGCGAAGAAATGGAAATATAAATTTAAGTAAATATTTCATCTCCTCGAGTGGGAATCGAACCCACAACCAGTCAGTTTTGCAGTCACACCTCGTGCCGCTGCGCCACGACCGGCCTCCATATCCATAAAACAATATGATTTTCTTAGAAATGTCTAATGTGGAAGTGACGATCTCAGTATTTACACCTTTGTGGCCATTCGTGACGCAGGGGCACAAGCGTGCGACTATAAACGTGACAGATTGTGGACTCGATTTCCAACTGGAATTTAGTTGATTTTTGAAAACACAGTATCCAAGATACTGGAGGAGGGTCCCTGATGACGACTTCCCGGGCATGTATGAAGAGATTGATGACAGTTGACGAGGCGAAAGAGGTATGTAGGGACCGTAGCGTTTGGCGATCCGTTCTCTCTGACTACCCCGCTAGAGATAAAACGTAAACCTAAGTTAAGTTTATATTTCCTCGTATGCGTAATACGCGGCGTTGAGTTCTGCCACTTATCATGCCTCGAAAATTCGTGCGAAAAAAAAAGAATGGAATGTGACAAGGTGAACAAAGTCACTTAACACTATTCTGTCTCTGAGATATACTTTTTTAAATCGTTTTATTTATTATTTAAGTTTAAATTAAAATAATATATTTATTTTAATATATGAATATGAACAATGTAAATTGTAAATGGATGCACCGTAGCGCAAAATGCACATTTACAGTGTATTCAAGCGCACACACAGCGCACGTCGTCAGGTGCTCGTCGCCGTCGAATTAATCTTCAGCAAACAATATCTGCAGCGATCGATCGTCCAGTCGCTAGCGGTGTTGCGCCCTGGACTATCATTTACTACTCTCCATATATACTATAATTTATTTCCACATATCTATACTATATTATAGATACTATAAACTATATGGGCCAGTCGTGGCACAGCGGCACAAATTCTTACTGTAAAACCGACTGTTTGTGGGTTCGATCCCCATTCGAGGAGATGAAATATTTACTTAAATTTATATTTCCATTTCTTCGCTCCGGGGTCGAGGACAAGCGCGGCATTGAGTTCTGCCACTCAACACGCAATGCCTCCAGAATTCGGCAGAAAGTGGCGAATGGAGTGTCTTAACACTAGGTTCCCTCTGCCTACCCTGCAGTGTGCGAGATACAGAGTGAAGCTGATTTATTTAATTTTATTTATACACTATGTTATAGAGTTAAAGAAATTGGCTCGTGTGACTAGAAAAAAAATGTATTTTTCCGCGACAATTGTGCGTCCTATTCCCACCCGGGAAATGAATAATTATTTACAAATATTCTTTTCTCTTTGGTATCAAAGCAAAACGTGGCGCTGCTAAACACGCTGCTATATGCGGGACACAGCGTGAAGGTGAAAAAACAGCTCGTTTGGTTGAGCGAGCTAATCACTAAAGAGGTTAATTCGAATCGGTGAATCCTTTATATATTGAATGGTGTATTTATGATGGTAGGCTAGTTAGGTTATACTACATCAAATGATATAAAAATTACAAATTCCAAATTCAAAAATAATATTATTACTATTTCTTACTTTACAAGTAAAGTATAAATGTGTGAAATATAAAATTAAATCTTTTTTGTGTTTCGTAAATGTTAACAAATTGAAATCACTAATGTATACGCGTGGAAGAAAACGCAAAACAGCAAGTAACTAGAGTTATTCCTGGCGTGTTTCCACCTAAGTGTGTTCATAATTAAAACAGTTTTTTATGTCCCTGGATTTTGTACACTTTCTACGTACATCTTACATTAGCAATGCTTTTAATGCTGTTTTTTAAATGAAACGACGCTGTACTTAGTTTATAATTTAAAGAATGATCTATTTTGTTACTTATTTTGGTACATTTAAAATATACACAGGTATACTGTCAAAACTCTACATTCAAAAGTAAAAATATTAAATATATATTTATTAACCCCTCTATATTTATGGTTGATTTAAATGCTTGCTCATCCAGTTTTTATTTTTTATATTTATTTGAGATTTGGATTTACACATTATGAGACGAGCTACAGAACTTTCATTGTTTTAAAGTGCACGCAAAAAGTTTAGCTAGCGTAAGCCATTTACCATCAGCTGACCCGCACGCTCTTTTACAAACTTAACATTACACATTATACACTCAATATCGTTGTTTTAAACAGTTAGAGGTAATACCTAAACATAGTATTTTTTAAAAATATATTAAAAATATTAATGTAAAATAAAATATCTCACATATGCAACATCTGTACGTATGTACGTTTTACAATCTAAGTACTGAACAAAGAGGCTTTCCATCGATGTACGTTTGATAATAAACAGAGACATTCAGGAGTAAATTTGATTGTGTAATATACTAGAGAAAAGCCGATATTACAAAATCTTATTCGTTTTCTCGCTAAAACGGGAATAAGAAGGGTTTACTAATAATAATGTATAATTTTCTAATTGGACGATGGTAACGGCTACTAAATATGAATTTTCAATTAAAAAATAATATAATATACAGTGAAGTACTTGATATTCTCATATATACTAAGATTGTTTAAACTCAATCCCAAAGATATTTTTCAACTATTTTTATATAAAGCTGAAAATTCAGATTTCATTGAATTGCATTCAGTCGAAAGCAGTAATTTCGTTTTGTGAGAAAAAAGTCAATTGAGACGTAATGAAATGGGAATTCACACTATTTCACTTAATTCAAATAAAACATGCCATGAATCGTGCTTATACTTTAACTTTCAATAGCAGGACTAATGAAATTATAAAACATATAAACAAATAACTTGCAAAAATACTTATAAAGAAAATGTATAAAAATTTAAACGTAGCGGGATTTGAACCCGTGCCTGTGAACGCGTGCCGGGGTGCGATTTTCTTAATAAATATTTCTCTTTCCTTAGTGTGGAATATCACTTTAAAAAATGTTAAATATAAATAATTTGCAATTTATTATTTTCGCAAATAATATAAAATTTTTTGTATCAAAACTGATCATGTTTTTTATCGTAACCTATTTTTAATATTTACTTATTTAAAAAAAGAACGAACGATCTCCTGATGTTAAGTGGCTACCTTCGCCCACAGACATCGGCCAATATCAGAAGAGCTTAGGGAGAGTTACCGAAGTTAACGGTGAAGGTTGACGATTAAAAGCCTCAGAATTGTACACTCCAGGAAAATCACAGGACTAATATTTTTTTAATACATGAAAATTACATTTGATAAAAAATATTTTTTATATATGTGGGTAACGTTAATACTATTATATTTTTAATGACGTCAGTCGTGGCGCAGGGGAATAAGTGCGTGACTGAACGCGACTGGTTGTGCGTTCGATCCCCATTCGAGGAAATAAAATAAAAAAAAATTAAATCAGCTTCGCTGCATCCCGCACACAGCAGAAGGAACCCAGTGCTAAGACCGTCGAATTCTGGAGGCATTGCATATTGAGTTGCGGAACTCATCGCCGCGCTTTGCCTCGACACCAGAGCGAAGAAATGAAAATATAAATGTAAATAAATATTACATTTCTTCGAGTGGGAATCGAACCCACAACCAGTCGATTTTACAGTCACACTTTGTACCCCTGCCCTATGACTGGCCTTAAAATATAAACATATAAAATATTTATTTAAATTAAGGGAATGTAGCACAGAGTGAGTGAGAGTAGGAGTTAGAGAATTGTGGAAGCATTGCGTGTGGACTGCCCTTCCCTGCTGCATGCATAGCAGGATATAACGTGAAGCTTATTTTTTTTAAATATATTTTGAATATTTAAGCTTTAAGATAAAATAAAATTGAAAACGACGAATTGAATGAGATACGGAAGTGTAATTTCCAGTAGAAAATTGAGTTTGATCACATTTAAATTATGCTCAGACGATTGCAAAATGTAATACAGTATAAATAGAACGACGAGTCGAGATGTCGGGATTGGGGCGCAACAGAGCTTAAATTAGCGTTAAATCAGTTTATTCAGCCGATAGGTATGTGTTCTGATTGAATGCAATTATTGAATATTATATACTTATGTATAAATCTACTATTCAAATTGTTGTCTATAGTCCGTAATTTCAACATAAACGTGTATTTTCAGGTACATAGAATAGGAAATATGTACGTAGTTATTTATCTTTTTTTTATTGTTTACCTTTCTATATTTTTGTTTTATCTGTGTTAATCTCCTCAATTGCTAAAAAGAAGTTGTGAAGCAACGTATAAGTTTTTTATCCCGTGATTATATCCCGTATTCCGTATGTACACCTAAATTGATATGACATAAATAAGCATTTTTCTATTAAGTAAACAATTTTTACGCGCAAAATTAAATAAAATACCAACAAATTCAGCTAACAGTTGTGGCACAGTGTCACAAGCGTGTGACTTAAAACGCGACGTTTGTAGATTAGATTCCCGCTCTGAGAAATAAATTACAATTTATTAATATTTTCAGATCTTTGCTCTACTAGAGCGAAAGGCGAAGGGCGGCGTTAAGTTCCGCCAACAACAAACTGTCTGAACAATAGGTTTCTTCTGCGTACTCCGCTATATGCGAGATACAGTGTGAAGCTGATTATTATTGATATAACATATTGTTTATTCAATAATTTAGGGTACAAGCGTATATATAGTTCGATAGTGGTGATAATTAATAGCAGAGCGCAAGTAAAGCTTCACTTTGTTATTGAATTATTCAGGCCGACGCCGGCGCTGGTGTTAGCGTCTCTGACATTATATCAGATCGCGGTGCTTAACTAAGTTTGCAGCAAGTTTGAGGAGCGGTGAAGATATTTATGAGACGGTCGGGGCACACACGTGATCAATATGGCCGTTATACTCGCATTATACGTGGAATAGTTAATACTTTGGAACATTTAACAAGCTGATCGAAATGCTAAATGTATCCTTAGGTTTAAATTCAGTTCAGTTCTTAGCCTTAAATAGCAAAAAACGAGTATTTCGACACTATAAAGGGAATCAAAAGAAATAGGGTAGGGAAATAGGGTTCCGGTTGACCTAGAATTATGAAATTTTACAGCTAGCATCTACAGGTAGTACTTGTTCAAGAAAAAATCTGATAACTTTAATTTGTGGTTAAATCCTAAGAAAAATAATAAAGCCTTAAAATTAAAATTTGGTATCAAAGCGGCTATTTCAAGTGAGGTATCAGATGAAAGGGTTCTGGCTAAGCTAAGGCTGAATTTCAGAAAAAATCGAAATCTCTAATTTTTGTACGGAACCCTCGGTGGGCCAGCCCGATCGATTCGCACTTGTCCGGTTTTTTGTCTATAATATTATATTTTCTTTTTTTCTATAATATTTTATTTATTATAATTAGTATAATATTTTCTAATAAATTATAGAAAACGTGTGCTTATTGTATAATAAACAAATATAATTAATGGTAATAGACAAATTGGGAAATTTCTTCTTCTTACTAATCCTACTGAAAATTAAAAATAATTTCACACATACATTTATTAAATATTCGTATAGTTCAAGCGGGCGATGCCGCATCCGGCTTCGCTTGTAGATATATAAACCAACGGTGTCGAATTCGGTTAACGCTTACTATCGACATAATCCCGTTGTCACTGCAACGGATGACCGCGACACGGAGGACGGCGTCGACTGCTGTATTTATTGCTATCTAACACCAAATTGAGATGGATGCTTCAGCGTCATGTGATTTAGAACATAAAACATTTGTTTTATATGTGAAAAGTTGGATTTTTATTTGTTTTGAAGATTTAGAAACGTTAGATGTTTGTATATATGTAGTTGTAAAGTTATAACGCTAATGGTGATAAAGGAAAGGTAATGTAAATATAAATTAATTATGCTCAATACTAATAGTATTTACTATATCTTGACCACAATGCAGCAAATAATAATAGGAATATACATTTTTTAGTATACAATGGGAGATAAAACCTTTTGACTCTTAATATTTTTTAGAAAACATACTATAATAAAACACACTATACTATAATATTATAAAACAGTAAAAAATAAATAATGCTATACGAAGACATATGCTATAGTCGAGTTTTATATAGATATTTTAAAGGATTACAATATGTTCGTTACAATATATGAATTTGGCGTAACTTTAAACATTTACGCAGCGACCGAATGACCGTTCTACTCCCACATTTTAAAATTTTGATATCTTCTAAAATATCAATTTCTGTGATATGCTGTAAAAACAATCCCTTTTTTATTTTTAAGCACAAAATGGCTACTGTGGGTTATTCTTAAGAGACAGATATGTTACAGGCTATTATATATCATTAGGGTGTATTTCTTTAGTTATTACATAACCAAATAACAATAATAATGAAAGTCATCGTAGGTACATAATATTACAGAAAAAATACGCAATTTCATACGTTCTATTTCCCCGAGCTAATGTCTAAAATAGCTGAAGTCATTTTAATGGGACTGATATACTTTTTATCCCGGAATTTCAACGGGATTTACCCAGGAAAAATGTATTTACATGTTTTCCGTGCGCGCGTTTTTATATACTAACTAAACATTTTTCTATATTAATACAATAATTAAAATAACCATTTATTATAACAACGGTATAGATCCAACCGAGATGAAATAACCAACAATTTATTACTAAATACAAATACTTAAATAACAATAAATAAAAGGTAGCGAGCGATGCCGCGCAGGGCCAAAACTTCCACCACATCAAGAAATTTAAAAAAATCTAATTAATCTACTACTCGAATAAGCAAAGAGAACCAAAAAACATAATTACAGGTTAAAAAAATAATCACAGGAATTAATAATAACCACATAAAAATTGACAGAAGATCGAAAATGTATGAAAATTCGTCGTATATGTATGAAAATAGTCGTTCGTGTCGGTCATACCATGCGGCTCGTAAGGCCAGGTCATTTTGTATCAGTGATATTCTCTTAATTATTTATGAGAATGTTATACAGTTAATTATAATTTCAATCTAGATGAAATGCTAAGGGCGACTATTATATTTATTTTTTAAATTAAAATAAATATTAATTATAGAAAATACATTAACAATAAGCTGATAAATATAAATTTAAATAAATATATTAAAATGCTTAATGTAGTCTAAGCTTCAGAGATAAACATATACCGTCGCGCACTTTTTCATAAATTTTTAAAGGACAATATGTTTGTAAAACATTGTTTTTATATGTCTCATAAAGTTGAGTCAGCGCACGCCATGTAAGCGTTCAGGAAGCTCATTTTGGGCGACGTTTTCTTTAAGCAACAAAATTCTGTGTGTCTTCTGTCATGTCAAAGTGAAAATATATTTAATATATTAATAATATCGAAAATATTGCAAATATGAGAAAAAAAGTAATCTATAACAATCCCAAGATAACTATTTCTGTATGAAATTTAGGATAATCAAATTAGCGGTTTGGGCCTGATTGCTGCACAGACAGACAGACAGAGTTACTTTCGTATTTATAATATAGGTATGGATTACTCTTAAACTAATCAATATGTATTAATATTATTTTTATTTCAACTGCATTGCATCACGGGCGTTTTATTAATTTGTAAGTTAGTAATTAAGCTATAATTATTATTAAATATGACATTTTTGATAATTAACCTTATTGTCACTTTTTCAGTTCAGTTCAATTCTTTTGTAATGCCGTTTCGAGAGTCTACCTTCGTTGTATGGAGAACACACGGAAGAGCTTGTACGGTAAAAAAAGAAAAAATGTTACACAATAACGCATGTTTAAAGGAGATGCGTTCACTTTTTTAATTAATATAAACATTACATATTATTTTATCTTTGACAAGCATATCTGTCTGTAAAAAAATATATATTATGTCAATTTAACCTAATTGAGCGTGTATTTTACAAACAAATCAAATAAATAAATCAGCTTCACACTGTACCACGCACACAGCAGAGTAGGCAGAGGAAATCTAGTGTTAAGACACTCCGTTCCGCTCACTTTCTGCCGAATTCTGGAGGCATTGCGTGTTGAGTGACAGAACTCAACGCCGCGCTTTGCCTCGACACCAGAGCGAAGAAATGGAAATATAAATTTAAGTAAATATTTCATCTCCTCGAGTGGGGATCGAACCCACACCCACTCAGTTTTACAGTCACACTTTGTGACGCTGCACCACGACTGGCCTCATGCTTTACATACAACGTGACATATTCGAAGTGATTAGTGCTCAGCTGGAATATAATATTAAAAAAACCACATTGAAATAAATTAAAATGTATATTATAAACAATAATTTTATTGAAATTGATATTTAAGTTTCGTACTAAGTACCTACGCTAAAGCTACCATAACACAGGTTATGTGTACAGTTTGTTTTAAAAAATTAAAAATATATTGGATTTTTTTCTTTCAATAAAGCTTAGAATATTGTATGAATACTCATATTTAAAAAAGTTATATTTTTTATTTTATTTTTTGCCTCTTTGATAGATAGAGGCAAATTCTTAAGTTTAACTTAAATTTTGAATTCAGTTGTAAAATTCCATTATCAAGTATTTAGAGATTTTTATTACATTTTTAGGCAAAAATATATAAAATAATTAATTATTATTTTGTTTGTTTCCCTTGCAAACTTAGCAGGTATTTCCCTGTGGTAATATCAAAGTTCCTAGACTAAATTTGCTGAGAGAAAACAAAACACAAAAGTACAATCAAAAGTTATAGGTTTCTATAATATGGATTGCACCAAAACGTGGAGAATTTATCAAAATTAAAATAATTTTGATTCATACTTTTTTAGTAAACATAAAAAATTAATGTAGCGGGATTTAAACCAACCATAGACGGTTTCCTAGAGGTAAAAAGTATTTTTCTTTCCTAAGTTTGAAATAACACTTAAAAATATATTTAAAAAAATATATTCATTCCCTTGAAGTAGGAAATGCTATAGAATTTTCGTATGGACGTAATGTTTTGTTCCAAAAGCTACCAATATGTATTAATAGTATTTTTATTTCAACTGATTGCATCTCAGAAGCTTTATTAATTTGTAAGTTAGTAATTAGGCTGTCGCCATAAATGACATTAAATATAATATTTATTATAATTAATCTTAGTCACTTTTTATTAAAAAACATTATATAATGTTTTACCTTTGACAAGCTTAATATCTGTGTGTTAAAATTAATTATTTTTTCAATTTAACCTTATCGATCGTGTGTTCTCTCTATGTGTGTGCTCTCCATACAACGGTACATTAGCAAAGTGATTAGTGCTCAACTGGCACGCTCGGAACGCTATAAACTAAGAACTGAACTGAATTAATCTAAGAATACATTTAGCTTTTCGATCAGCTTGTTAAATGTTCCAAAGTATTAACTATTCCACGTATAATGCGAGTATAACGGCCATATTGATCACGTGTGTGCCCCGACCTCCTCATAAATATCTTCACCGCTCCTCAAACTTGCCGCAAACTTAGTTAAGCACCGCGATCTGATATAATGCCAGAGACGCTAACACCAGCGCCGGCGTCGGCCCTGAATAATTCAATAACAAAGTGAAGGTTTACTTGCGCTCTGTAATTAATTATCACCACCATCGAATTATATGTACGTTTGTACGCTAAATTATAATTTATTTCCCCGAGCGTGAATCTAATCTACAAACGTCGCGTTTAAAGTCACACGCTTTTGATACTACGCCACAACTGACCGGATGAATGAAAAACTAAACATTTAATAAATCGTAACGTAACGTAAAAATTGTTTACTTAATAGAAAAATGCTTATTTATGTCATATCAATTTAGGTGTACATATATCTCGTGGATATTTACGGGGTAAAAAACTTATACGTTGCTTTACAGCTTCCTCTATCTTTCAGTAAAAGTCCCGTAAAAATCGACTCGATTAGCCATTTTTTTAATTCTATAGCACAGACAAAACATAAACATAAGAAAAAAGATAAATAACTACGTATATATTTCCTATTCTATGTACCTGAAAATAAACGGTTATGTTGAAATTACAGACTATAGACAACTATTTGAATAGTAGATTTATACATAAGTATATAATATTCAATAATTGCATTCAATCAGAACACATACCTATCGGCTGAATAAACTGATTTAACGCTAATTTAAGCTCTGTTGCGCCCCAATCCCGACATCTCGACTCGTCGTTCTATTTATACTGTATTACATTTTGCAATCGTCTGAGCATAATTTAAATGTGATCAAACTCAATTTTCTACTGGAAATTACACTTAGGTATCTCATTCAACTCGTCGTTTACAATTAATCTTAAAGCTTAAATATTTCAAATATAAAATAAAAATAAGTTTCACGTTGTATCCTGTTATGCATGCAGCAGGGTAGGCACTCCACATGCAATGCTTCCAGAATTCTCTCACGCCTACTCTCACTCACTCTACGCTACATTCCCTCACTCCACGCCAGAGCGAAGAAATGAAAATATTAATTTAAATAAATATTTTATATATTTATATTTTGAGGCCAGTCGTAGCGCAGGGGTACAAAGTATGACTGTAAAATCGACTGGTTGTGGATTCGATCCCCAGTCGAGGAAATGAAATATTTATTTACATTTACATTTACATTTTAATTTCTTCGCCCTAATGTCGAGGCAAAGCGCGGCGTTGAGTTCCGCCACTCAACACACAATGCCTCCAGAACTCGGCGGAAAGTGGGGAATGAAGTGTCCTAACACTAGGTTCCCTCTACCTACCCTGTTGTATGCGGGATACAGCGTGAAGATGATTTATTTTTTTTTAATTTTATTTCCTCGAGTGAAGATCGAACCCACAACCAGTCGCGTTTACAGTCACACATTTATGCTGCTGCGCCACGACTGACGTCATTAAAATATAATTGTGTTAACGTTATAATCTATATAACCACATGTATAAAAAATATTTATATCAAATTTAATTTTAATTTAATCAAAAAATATTAGTCCTGTGATTGTCCTCGAGTGTACAATTCTGAGGCTTTTAAACGTCAACTTTCACCGTCAAGGTCGGTAACTCTCCCTAAATTCTTCTGATGTTGGTCGATGTCTATGGGCGAAGGTAACCACTTAACATCAGGAGATCGTTGTTGTTCCTTTTTTTAAATAAGTAAATATTAAAAATACGTTACGATAAAAAAACATGATCAGGTTTGATACAAAATAATAAATTACAAGTTATTTATTTTAATTTTTTTTTAAAGTGTTATACCACACTTAGAAAAGAAAAATACTTATTAAGAAAATCGCGCCTCGACACGCGTTCACAGGCGCGGGTTCAAATCCCGCTACGTTTAAAATTTTATACGTTTTCTTTATAAGTATTTTTGTTTTTGTTTTTGTTTTTATAAGTTATTGGTTTATATATTTCATAATTTCAATAGTCCTGCTATTGAAAGTTAAAATATAAGCACGATTCATGGCATGTTTTATTTGAATTAAGTGAAATAGTGTGAATTCCCATTTCATTACGTCTCAATTGATTTTTTTCTCACAAAACGAAACTTCTGCTTTCGACTGAATGCAATTCAATGAAATCTGAATTTTCAGCTTAAAATAAAAATTGAGAATTGAATTGAGTTTCAACAATGTTAGTATTTATGAAAAGTAAGTACTTGATCTTACTTCACTGTATATTATAGTATTCTTTTATAGAAAATTCATATTTAGTTAGCCATTACCTTCTTCCAATTAGAAAATTATACTTCATTATTAGTAAGCCCTCCTTATTCTCGTTTTAGCGAGTAAACGAATAAAATTTTATAGCTTTTCTCTAGTATATTATACATTTAAATTTCCTCTTGAATGTTTATTATCAAACGTACATTGGTGAGAAGCCACTAAGTTCAGTACTTACTATGAAAAATGTACATACGTACAGATGTTGCATATGTAAAATATTTTATTTTACATTGTTATTGCTAATGTTTTAAAAAAAATCTCTATTTAGGTATTACCTAACCGTTTAGGACAAAGATATTGAGTGTACATGTAATGTAAAATTTGTAAGAGAGCTGACCCGCAGCTGATGGTAAATGGCTTGCGCTAGCTAAACTTTTTGCGTGCACTTTATAACAATGAAAGTTCTGTAGCTCATCCATAATCGAAGGCTAAAATAAATATAAAAAATAAAATGTAATTATAGTATACAAAGGGTTAATAAACTTTATTTTAACAATAACAATTGTATACAGACAAAAATAGAAAAATAATGACAAAGCAACTGAAAAATTATTACTTTTAAATGTAGAGTTTTGACATTATACCTGTGTATATTTTAAATGTAGGTGTAATGTAGTAACAAAATAGCTCATTCTTTAAATTATAAACTAAGTACTGAGTCGTTTCATTTAAAAAACAGCATTAAAAGCATTGCTAATGTAAGATGTACGTGGAAAGTGTACAAAATCCAGGGACTTAAAAAACTGTTTTAATTATGAACACAGTTAGGTGGGAAACACGCCAGGAATAACTCTAGTTATTTGCTGTTTTGCGTTTTCTTCCTCCCGTATACATTAGTGATTTTAACCGGTTAAAATTTGCGTAACACAAAATTTTTATATTTTATTTTATATTGTACTTATTATGTAGAAAATAGTCATATTTGTAGTCTGGCCATAAATACTGTTACAATTAAAAATAAACAAAATATTACTTTTGAATTTGGAATTTTTCATTTATATACTAACGTTCATAGTGATTTCTTATTTTGATTTCAATATATTGTGAAATATTTAATATTAAAATGCAGTGTGTGGTTATAAAGAGAGCCGAATCGTGTGATTGCATTACATAAAGTACGCATGGAGTAAAATATGAATTTTAAATACCTCCATACGCTTGGTATTAGTCAAATGTGTGTATACCAGGCTATTGATAGGTACAATGAAACCTCCTCTGTTTGTGACAGAAAAGAGATCTGTCCGTCCAAGTAGTGTTCCTATGAACAAGGCAATCAATGGAGTACGACATGAAGATAGAACCTAATCATCACCGCTTAGCTGACAATTTAAAAAAGAATATGGTGGCAAAATCAAAACAACTACTTAAGCGGTACCCACAGGGCTTGTTCCGTAGATGTGCGTGTACAAATACAGAAGCGAGATTTTAAAAATTACACAATTATACTCTTGTTTAGTTTTGCATCATCTTAAAATATTTTTCTTTATTATAATAATGTATAATTAATATACATTATAAGCATTTAAATTTATAAATACAATATGTACTTGGTATGTTTTGAAATTTCAAAATGCAATTTAAAGTTTATAAAGGTACCCTATAGGAGTTGCGGCTTGAATATTTGATGTATTGTATAAGCTAACTTGCTCGCCAGTAAGAGCCTTTCATACTGATGGACAATATTATCTCGCACCAATAAACAAATTGTAAACAAAGCTAAATGTTTGTTTAAAATTGTATAAAGTCATTTTCAAATTGTATAAAGTCATTTGTTATGAGTTCGAGGACTCAACTACATAATTATTAGTTTAATAATCTTAATTACTTTCGTGTTCTAATAACTTTATCATTTTAAAGATAATATCCATACATTGGAAAGTAAAGTTTTCGCCATTTCTATAAAACAATTATATTTACTATATAACAATAAATAAAATAAATAATTGTTTTGGGTTCTAATGTTTTGATAAATGACCCCAGTAAAAGAAATACATATATATTTTCCCATACATATATCTTCCATGTACAGAGAACGATCAGTTACAATTTGGTGGTGTTCATAGTATGGATATATTTACATTTGTATTTATGTTTGCAATGACAATAGCATCATAATGGATATTATATTAAAATATTTTAAATAAAGAATAGTTTCAAAATTTTAGAAAAACTAATATATATATTATCTGATACATGGTACGTTCTAATATGAATTAAATTATTTTCGTTCATGACATTAAAAATTTTGGAGTTAAGATTTAGACGATAGTTTAAAAATCTGTTACTTATTTAAATAAGCATTTTGCATGTAAACTAGGCGTTTCTCTGTTTAATAATATAGAAAACGTAAATTATAACGCAAAAAGTAGATATTGAACCACTTACTCACTTCCAATAGCTATATTTCTTACAATATTTTTAATTATAACTCACTGTACTGCTCACTCCAACAAAACATTTTTCCCGCCCTAATTTGACATTATAAGCGCGCGTCCTTCCTTTCCCGCCAAGCCCCTCCCCGACCGCTCGGCGACAGCGTACCCGAGAATTGCCAACAAGCCGGGCGGCGCGTAACAAAATATTGCAAAAATCTCCTCACTAGTGTCTAATCTCTATATTAAAATTTTAACAATATCATTGTAAAAAATATACAAATACGAAAAATACAAACACTTTAATTAATATAAATAAAGAGACACCGCGGCACAATAGCAAAGCGTCTGAGTGTTGACGTGATCCTTGCAGATTCAACTTAAACAACAGATTATATTATGCAGATTATATTGAAATTATTTTCATTTTCCCGTTCAGTTCCAGTTTAGTCCCAGCGTTTAATTTCAGCACTCAATACGCAATGCCTCAAATTTAAGTGGAAAATGGCTTGTTATAGTATAAGGTTTCTTCTCTATCTACGTTGCCAAGTTGGCAAAAATATGTGGCTGAAAAAAAAAGAATAATGTAATTTAACCTTTTCGGTTTCGGCAAAAATACTTGCCAAATTTTAAAACATTGGCCAGGTTTAAGAATAGCAAAATCACCTGATTCGGTTACCGTAAACGTCAACAAAAAATATTTTTTTTTATTGTAATAACAATTATTAAAATACAAATGTTTTTATATTTACTCTATATTATAAATTTTTAACATAATTTAATTTTGAAATACTAAACAAATCAACTTGACAAGACAGACTTGTTCGCCATACCTACTCGTATATGATGATTAGACTGTTTGCTCGGTTATTTCTTGTCTTCTTTCTTAGAGAAGTAAAACGGCAAACTTTTCTTTGGTCCAATTGACATAAAGACTCAAAAGTAACACTTATTAAAATATTACCACCACCGATCCTAATAATACATGCTTTTAATGAAAAAAAAATAATTATTATTTAATCTCTATATATAATAAGACAGTAAAAATATTTTGTCTGTACATTTAGTAATTTTGACTGAAATGGATAGAGGGATACTTAAAAAGACTAATAGAAAGCAAAAAGATTTTTTTTGAATTTCTTGTCTGTCTGTCTGTCTGTCTGTCTGTCTGTCTGTCGACATATTGTTGTCCGCATTTTTCTCTGAAACTACTGAACCGATTTACTTGAAAATTTCACCAATTGCTTTGTTTTAAC
>JAATLQ010034524.1:0-11104 GCA_013421005.1 Heliconius erato x Heliconius himera
ATATATATATATATATATATATATATATATATATATATATATATATATATATAAACTTATTGTATTTTTATCTTTTATTATTTAGAAGCACCAATGTATGGCAGCCTAATTAAATTTTCGTAGAATATATTGAATTCTGTCTGAATTATACTTCGTTTTATTATCGCCTCTTATTTTTGTATGTTTTCTCAATATTCTTTTAAATATTTTATATTAAAAAAAATCACTCTTTAAAAAAATACAAAATCTAATATCACAAATGAAATTCCCCTTTACAGAGGACATGCCAGGCTTTATAATACCTCTAGAAGGTAAAAAAGACCACTTCGTTGTTGGTCTCAAACGTAACGTAGTGGTCGTGCAGTGGGACGGGCAGGGAGAGGCCAAAGTGGTCAGAAAAGTGGCTGAACTAGACCTGGAGAACCCTGACAACAGGATAAACGATGCCAAGGCTGATCCTAGAGGCAGATTGTTTGTTGGTAAGTCCGTCCGTATTTAGTTAGAAATAAGTAACGATATTTACCGCTAATAATATTTATGCTTATAAAAATAAACATCTCAGGATAGTCTAAAACGAATTTTTCAAACTTTCCTGAATTAACGATATTTCATTTTAATCAAATAGTTATTATTAACAATATAACAATTGTATGAAAGTTTCATTCACGTCGTGGTCGGCCTTCTCGAACGACGACCGACGGCACACGACGCAGCTCTTGTTTTGTAATAGTGGGAGTGATGGTGGTGGGTGTCACACCGCTCGCTGTTAGTAGCTGACTTAAAAAAAGATTGGATGACGCTAAACGTGACAGTCTATCGCCACCATGGACACGTCAACATGGACGTAGGACCTTATGTGACTCGACGTTTGGTTTCCTTTGCCTCCTCTGTCACATTCGGGATAGAGCGTGAAGCTACAACATCTTTAATATTTCTACTGCTCGCTGTCTAGTAGTAAAACAAGTCCCCGCCACACTCGATTTCTCAATGACGTCACATACTAAAAAACCTACACTTTCGCTTACGTTAAATGTAGTTTCTATAAAATTTAAACTTAAATTAATATTTCGTAAATAAAATGTCCCTAAAATAGAACACTTACGTATCTCTTATATTCTAAATATCTCATAGGCACAATGGGCTACGAGTATGAACCCGGGAAGTTCCATCTGAAAAAGGGCGCCCTCTATCGCATCGACGAAGACGGTTCCCTACACAAGGTGGAGAAAAACATAGATATTTCGAACGGTCTCTGCTGGGATTTGAACCGGAAATACTTCTATTACGCCGACTCCTTCGAATACGCTATACGGAGATACGATTATGATGTCGAAACTGGAAATATTTGTGAGTATTATTGTTGAATTTTGTAGTGAAGTGAATAAATAAACAAATAAATAGGCTTCACTTCAGAAATACTAATTAATTTCCTCGAAGGAGAATCGAATCTAAAACGGTCGCGTTACAGTCGCACGCTTACGCCACTGCGCCACGACGGCCGCCAGTAGTGTAGTTAAGTATAAGAAATAAGTCACCAAAAAAACCAATAAGATTGATCTTAAATTATAGGTATTGTAACTTACATTGTTAAAAGGCCAGTCTTGGCGCAGGGGCACTAGCATGCGACTGTAAACACGTCAGGTTATGGGTTCTATACCCACTTAATTAATATTTTCATTTCCTCGCTTTGGTACCGAGGCAAGGCATTGAGTTCCACAACTCAACATTGGACGAAAAGTGGAGAACGTAAAGTGTCTTTATGGGAACACAGTAACTTAACACTAGGTTCCATGTATCTACATTTTTATGTGCGGAATATGACTTAAAGCTATAAAAAATTTTCGAAATCCCATAGAAAGTATAAGTAATAAATTTATTACTTTTTTTTTAATTGATTACATGTATATTCTCATTCCAGTCTATTTCCAGTAATATGTAGATATTATTATCTTTCAGCAAATCCAAAATTAATATTCAAGTACAAGGAGCACGCGCTGGGCGGCATCGTGGACGGCATGACCATCGACGCCGACGGACACCTGTGGGTCGCCAACTTCGACGGCTCTCAGGTACTTCATTGTTTAAGCTAATTTGTTATAGGTCGAGTCAAATAAGTCTATTTAGAAAAATTAAACTAATATTATATTTCTACTACACTTATATTATATTCCCTTGTACGTGCTAATCTCATGAACTACTGCTTTAAATAAAATAATATTTTTGTGTTAGATATTCAATTTATCGACGGAGGCTATAGGCCAAGTGACATTACGACTTTTATTACGACTGTCAAAATGAGCGCAAAGTGCAGATTGTACTTTCTCAACATATATCCCCTCAATAATTGCAAGAGATATTAAATATTAAAATAAATTTTAAAAATATACACCTCGTCACCGAAGCGAGAAAATAAAAATATTGAATTTTTCACTCTCATTTCGCGGCTGTAACGTTAGTGAATATTTGACATTCAAAAAGGTATGGACCACATTATTGGGCTTCAATTTTGAATTTTAAATAATTTACGAGTGGCGTTCAATGTATTTGTATGTATCAGCAAAAAAACCACAAATGAACCCAAAAGTATTTTAATTTTTCAATATAGTCCTCCATAATCTCAATACATTTCTTACATCGTGATATTAGCTTATCAGTTCCCTGTAAAATATAAACTTGCCTCCTTACCTGAAAATGCACATTTATTGTTGCCTTCAGCTGTTCATCATCGTCTCATGAAATCACGGAAATGTTTTCTCCAGTTTTATACACGAATAAATATCAATGACTAGGTGCCAAGTCTGAACTACAGAGTAGATGGTCAATCTCTTCAAAGCCACAATCGCAAACAGCAAATTCAAAATATTCTTTATTGAAATAAACTCATATAAGCACTTTTGAATCGTCGAATGAACATATAACAAAAAAAACCTACCACCGGTTCGGAAGGCAGTTCTGCTGTTCTGTTCTGAGAAGAGCCGGCAAGAAACTTAACAGTTGATCTTTTCAAAGTCAATGGTATTTATTACATTATCTGGCAGCTATCCTGCATCACATTCAATAGACATTATTACGATGTAACAAATGTATAGGAATTAATGTCTCTTGAATGACATCAAGTTCATAATATCAAGAATATTTAGAGGAAAAACATTTATCCTCTAAATATTCTTGAACAGCGTAATAAGCTTTACTTGTTTGTATTTTTTTTAAAGCTACTTTAAATTGTGGTAGTGGCAAACTTAGAATACACTTCGGAAGTTTATTATATACACGTATACTCAGACCCATAAAAGATTTATTAACTTTTTGGAGGCGAAAACTTGGTGTAACAAGTTTATCTTTATTTTTCGTTACTATCGTATGTATATCACTATTTTTACTATGACATTTTGCCGGACAAACAGAATATTATAATTGTGAAGATACACATTGTGAAGCAACTGTAATAATACCTGCAGCTTTAAATACATCTCGCAGAGAATCTCAAACTCTTGATTATAAATATATCTCACGGCTCTTTTTTGGAGAATAAATACTGAATTTATATCTGTAGCACTGCCCCATAGCAACATTCCATAACATAAAATACTATGAAAATAGCTATAGTAGACTAGTCGGGCAGTTTTAACGTCCATCATTTGTCTTATTTTTTTAATGGCGAACGCGGCAGAGCTGAGTTTATCCGCAAGTGCCTCCAGATAAGTGTTCCACTGGAGTTTGGAATCTATAGTTAAGCCTTAGAAAATAGCTGATTCCGGCACACTGACTGTTTCTCCTTTAATTTCTAGCCTAAAAACAGTCTTGGAAACGCGCCGTGTGAACTTTGCGTTTATGGTCTAAAACTGAGAAGCTTAATTTTTTATTCCATCTGAATATGAATCAAAACTCCTTTAGAGTCCCAAACCACTAGCCTTTTGACTTTTCCAGCAGATGAAGTGACTTCATATTTATTTGGCCTGTCAGTATCCCTCTTGTGTCATTGCATGGACTCCTGTTTACTTTCTGGGTCATAGTGATAAACCCACGTCTCATCTCCAGTAAAACCTTTTTCGAAGGATTTTATAATAAATAAATAAAAAAATAAATACTCAAAGGATTCTCCCCACAAAGCTCCAAAAACTCCCTACGACACTCAACTCGTATTTGTTTCTGTAGCGCTGTGAGCATTAGAAAAGTCACGAAGGATAGTGTGTATGGTACCGATAGTTACCGATGCTTAGTCATCTCCATTTTTATTTCATTCGGGCATCTTCAAATACAATTTTCTCAACTTTTTTGACATTTTCATCTATAGAGGCAGTAACCGGGCGGCCCGAGCGAAGGTCGTCTTCAATGCTCTTCTAAAATCTCTTTTGTATTCACTTAACCATTTTTAAACAGTAGATAAAGAAAGTGCAGATTCTTGAAAAATAGGCAACATCTCTTCATGAATGGCTTATTGACTTTTCCCATGTTGAGTAAGAAATTTAATCACAGCGCGGTGCTTAATTTTATATATATACACTTGTATAGTGTCATTCACAACATAATTAGTCTAATACTTATTTAGAAAACGTATAAAAATTTGAACGAATTTCTAAATAAGTATTTTTCTTTCCTAAGTGTGGAATAACACTTTTAAAATAATTAAGAAGAATTAATCTAATTTCGAACAAAATCATATCGATACCGAGAATATAACGAGGAAAACGCCCCTTTGTACATATACATAAAAAAACCACAAGAATAAAGATTACAAATATAGTCAAAAATGCACTTTGTAAAATAATAACACAAGTTGTAATTTTTTTTTAATGACCACTCTTAATAATAAGGGGCCATTCAAGTATTACGTAAGCACTGTAGGGGGGCGGGAGGGTCTTGGGTTTGCTTATTTTTGATGACATGGGGGGTGGGGGGTTTAGCTAGTAATTACGTAAGCAGAAGTTATTTTGTTTTCATATATATTATGGCTATATTTGGTAGACGTATGAAAAGTAGACGATATAACTATTAGTTTTATAATATAATATATAAAATTAGCTTCACGCTGTATCCCGCACACAGCAGGGTAGGCAGAGGGAACCTAGTGTTAAGACACTCCGTTCCCCACTTTCTGCCGAATTCTGGAGGCATTGCGTGTTGAGTGGCAGAACTCAACGCCGCGCTTAACCTCGACACCAGAGCGAAGAAATGGAAATATAAATTTAAGTAAATATTTCATCTCCTCGAGTGGGATTCGAACCTAGTCGGTTTTGCAGTCACACCTCGTGCCGCTGCGCCACGACCGGCCTCTATAATAATATAAATTTATTATACCTATTTAGCGGGAATATTACACATTGTCAAGAGTCTAAATTTCAAATTTTATAAAAATCTGTGGCGATTTAAAAATTTTTCCATACAAACTTTCAATCCCTATTGAAGTAGAGATGAAATCCCTTTCGAATTTCCAGAATTCGAAAATATAAATCTGTCCAAATTTCACGTTCCTACTATCAGCGGTTACGGCTGTGCGTGCGTCTCACCTCAGTCAGCGGGAACATGTCCTTTTATATATGTAGATACCAATAAAATATCAATAAAAAAATACCTTAAAAAAATGTATATGCTAATGTTTACGTAAGCATTGGGGGAGGGAGTAAGAGGATTGCTTATTTTTGATGACATAGGGGACGGGGGGGTCAATTAATGCAAAAAAACTGCTTACGTAATACTTGAACGGCCCCTAATATATTCCAATTTATTTTCAGATGCTAAAAATCGATCCCCACAAATCTGTTGTCCTCCAAAAGGTGCCCATACCGGCTCTTCAGACCACCTCAGCGACCTTCGGAGGACCTTCACTGGAGGACCTCTACGTGACTTCTGCCAGCATGAACCGCGGGGAGGAGCAGCGACCCCCGTGCGGGTCCACCTTCAGGGTCACGGGGTTGGGGGTCAAGGGTCATCCCAATAGTAATGTTAGGTTGAATTAAATTTTTCTTGTTTAATAATAATGTTTAGGATTATATAAATAAATTATATTATTAATATTTTAACAGACATGTGTTTCATTTTGATTTTTTTTTTCATTTTACTTTTAAATTGATTTTTTTATAGAATTTGTTTAGTAACAGTATTGAGCTCAATATTGCCAAAAACTTTAAACGTGAGAAAATGTCTAAAAGATTGAAAATTTGATATTTTAATTACAAACGCATAGTCGTTGTGTAATGCAATGTGGAAATCTTCCAGATAGGGTATTTAATGTTGTTATATGTAATAGA
This sequence comes from Heliconius erato x Heliconius himera, assembly GCA_013421005.1. NCBI lineage: Eukaryota > Metazoa > Arthropoda > Insecta > Lepidoptera > Nymphalidae > Heliconius > Heliconius erato x Heliconius himera. The sequence goes on from JAATLQ010034524.1 coordinate 6,249, forward strand.
TTGTACATTGAGGCTTTTTTAATTAGCATTTTTTTTATTTTCGTTGCAAGGTTCATTCCCACTGGAGGCATGGATTATTTAATACTGTCATTTCCTCACTCTTGTATATAGCAAAGCACGGAATTAAGAAAAAAAAAAAAAAAAAAAAAATTGAATTTCCTACTCAACACGCAGTCCTAAAAAATCTAAAAAATATTTTTACTATCCATAATTCTTCAAAAATCTTGAATATAAAGGTCGACGATTGCAGTAACAATAATTTCTTAAACCAAAAATGAATGCATTTTATTAACTTTATTACTAAATACAAAAAAAAACCAACAAATATGTTTTTAAGCATCTAATTTATAATTTAACCCCTTAGTTCCTTTTGCGTTTAGTCCACTTATCATGAAAATACATCCTGAAGGCGGTCCGGGGATTCCCTTGTAGTTCATACGCGCTGTCGTCACAAATAAAATATCCAAATTTTCTCCCCCAAAAGTAACAGAAGTGACCTGAGGAGCTGGAACTGGAACTTTATCAAGCACTTTTCCTTCTACAGGATCTATTTTGAGTACGCATGAACCGCTGAACACAGCGACCCAAAGATTGCCGTCAGCGTCAATAGTGTGTCCATCTGGATACCCTTCCACGTTTCTCTCTTCAAAATCAAAAATGTATTTGAGATTAGCTGGAAATAAATAATGTATTTTTATTAATTTACAAGCACAAGCGTGTGACTGTGTTGTGGGTCGACTTCCACTAGAAGAAATTAAATATTTTATATTTTATTTATTTTCTGGTTATTCTCGGGTGTAAAACTAAATTAAATTAGCTTCACGCTGTATCCCGGACACAGCAGGGTAGGCAGAGGGAACCTAGTGTTAAGACACTCCGTTCCCCACTTTCTGTCGAATTATGGAGGCATTGTGTGTTGAGTGGCAGAACTCAACGCCGCGCTTAACCTCCACACCAGAGCGAAGAAATGGAAAAATAAATTTAAGTAAATATTTCATCTCCTCGAGTGGAGATCGAACCCACAACCAGTCGGTTTTACAGTCACACCTCGTGCCGCTGCGCCACGACCGGCCTCATATTCTCGGCTGTAAAGTTATAAATAAATTAATTAATAAACCCGTGCTTCTTTTTTTCAGCTTCACAAAAGTAGGTAAAAAGTCTAGTGTTAAGATACTCCGCTTCCCACTTTCTGCCGAATTCTCGAGACATTGCGTGCTTTAAGTATAAATAATATAAAAGTTGAGTGGCGGTACTCAACGCCACACTTTCTCCCATCACCGAGCGAGAAAATGAAAAAATTAAATATTAATATTTATAATTGACGTGGTCAATTTTCGAGGGGACAGAGCTGGGTGTAGGGAGTTAGTATACAAAGCTACTAATGAGGACACAAATAAATATGAGTGTCGGTAACTTGTACTTAGAATATTTATGCCCGTTTCAAATACAAGGTAGCAATTTTGAAGGCATTGTGTGTTGAGTGGTGGATCTTAACGCCGCGCTTTGGCTCGTTACCAGAGCACAACAAAATTGAACGGAAAGCGAAAAACATATCAAAACATATCTCAACTCTTGCCTACCCTGCTCTAAGAGAAAATAAAAAAATACTCACAAATCGCTCCAGTCTCCACATCATAGTCATATCTCCGTATTTTTCTTTCTAAAGTGTCCGTGTAGTAGAAAGCCTTTCTCTTTAGATCCCAGCTCAACCCGTTAGAAACGGTAATTCCGTTACAAAGATGGTGAATTCCAGCTTCGTCGACGCGGTACAAGGAACCTTTATTCTGTAAGTAATCTCCTGGAGCATTCTCGTAGCCTATCGTACCTGGAATTAATTTATAATGATAATTATTTTACTATAATAGAAGCCTTTATTTTGACAATTTTTTTTTAATTATAAGTGCCAATCGGACCCTCCCACCGAAGCTACCTTTTATTCCGCTATTGTAAGTCAAAGTTAGTTACGTTGTACATATTTTGCTACAATAGTAACGACATGACTTTCCCTGTATATATGTTTTGTTAATGCTTTAAGAAAGCAAGCATAAATAATATAAAATAACTTGAATTATTTTATTGATAAATGTTATAAGCCAATGGTGACAAGAAGTCTTGAAAATAATATTATACACGAAGTGTGATTGTAAAACCAACTGATTGTGGCTTCGATCCAGAAAATAGGTGAATTCATCCGATTGATTCTATATTGCAACATTTTTAGGAAAAAAAATCCTAATAATAATAATTTTTAAAATATGTTAATTAAAATTTATAATAAGTACTGTTTATTATTGCCTAAGACAACTTTTAGAATTGATATATTATATAAAAATCCAAAGTTACTATATCATTCAAATAACAAGCAACTAACCGCTGAATGTACACAAGAAACTAAGATTAGTAACATGGATCAATTACCTGAAAAAAAATACACTAAATAAAAGTTCAACACAGATTGTATCTAATTAATTTTGTATGAAGATGCACACTTTTTTATCTTATTTATTTTTTATAATTTCTTCTTTTAGACCCGATAAATGGATTATCAACGACAAAAGAAAGAAATTTTGTTGTAACTAGTAGTTCCTAAGATTAGCGCGATCAATCAAACAAACTCTTCAGATTTTATAGCTCTTACCTGCAAAAATCCGTCCTTTCGGATCAGCTTTCCCATCATTAATCCTCGATGGTGGGTCCACATGCTGGTCCACGGCCCCCAACTCTTTAACAACGGTGGCCGGACTGCCGTCGACACCGTCCCACTGTACAATTACAAAACGTCGCTCCAAGCCTGTTATAAACTGATCGGGGGTCCCTTCGACAGGCACTATGAACCCAACGTTACCATCTGAAAATGTGGACCAAAGTTTCTGATCAACTTCTTGTGATATGTATTATATTTACGGTTGTTTGTCTTCTTATAAGAGACAAATGAGAAATAAAATGAATGAAACAAGAAACAAAAAATAATCAATCAAACAAATGAAATCTTTGAGGGCATTGTGGCGCTCTGTGTTGAGATCCGCATTCGGGAGACTGAGTATATTAACATCACTTTAATTTTCTCGCTTTGCTGGACAATACGCGGCGACGATAGTCGCCACTCACCACGCAATGTCTTAAAAATTGATCGAAAATTCGGGAACGGAGTGCCATATCTTCCCCTTGCCCTGCCTTTCCAGTTATCTGGTGGAAATTGTGAAGCTGCTATCTTATAAAGCATAAATAAAAAAATAAAATCAGCTCTACGCTGTATCCCGCACAAAGCGGGGTATGCAGAGGAAACCCAGTGTTAAGACACTCTGTTACCCACTTTCTGCCGAATTCTGGAGGCATTCCGTGTTGAGTGACAGAACTCGACGCCGCGCTTTGTTTGAACACCAGAGCGAAGAAATGGAAATATAAATTTAAGTAAATATTTCCTCTCCTCAAGTGGGGATCGAACCCACAACCAGTCGGTTTTACAGTCACACTTTGTGGCCCTGCGCCACGACTGGCCTTATAAAACATCTTCATATCTTTAATAAAAACTGGTTGAAACTACTATTTAATACGTAGACATTTTTTACTGCAATATACTGCAAAGACAAAGAAATAATAGTAATAGTCACGAAACACTTCAACAATTACGTTGTGTAAAAATATATACCTAGGTAATAGGTATGTAAGTAAAATAGATAAATTTCAAGGTTTTTTTAAGGAAATTTTATAGGATCACTTTGTTGTCTGACTGTTTGTCCGTATGTGACCCAAGACCCTTTGTTTTAGAATATCCAGGTCTACTACCGGTCCCTTGGAGCACGGAATAAATGAAACTTCTCTTTTCTAAGCGTATTGTTTTTATTATAATTTAAATAAAATTAAATTTAAAAAATTCGTTCCCCACACACTATCCATCTCAAAACATTGCCTGTTGAATACTGAGGCTCAACGCCGCGCTTTATCTTGTTACGGTGTTATCAGAGCATGGTCATGAAAATATTTTACTCTTTACAGCAGGAATCAAGATGAGACCTTAGCGTTTGGCGCTCCGTTCTCTCTGACTATCCCGGTAGGGATAAAGCGTGAAGTTAAGTAAGTAGGTAAGTACAGCAGGAATCGGTTCCATAACCTTCGCGGTTCCAATTAGATGTTTACAAGATACTTACAGAGTTTAGTTCTAGTATGTTGCTTAGTCGATGGCACGTACTTGTGTATGGTACAACCCTTGATGTTAACAAAAAATAGAGCTTTCCTCTCTCCGTCCCAATGCGGACCCTCCCCCAGCTCGAAGCTCTCCTCAAATATTCTTTCCACTTGCAGCGACATTCCTCACGGCAATAACTGAATTTCCATAGAATATTTAGTTGTAAAAAATATTTGATTACTTTATCACATTAGTATTAATTATATATGATAACGAAGACATTAAGAAACAAATAAATGATTATATTCATATAGAATAAAGATAGTAAAGGCGTCTATCTCCAATTTTATTTATATATTTTATGTACAATCAGCAATAAATATATACAGATACCGAGCCAATGGCTTTACTATAGGTTAGGTTCCTAATCAGGGGAATTAACTTAAGTATTTTTATTTACTCACTCTGGTAACAAAACAAATGCGGCGTTGAGTCTCGCCACTCAATCTTATGGTTCTAGCCTCGGCCTATCCTCCTATGTGCAGATGCTTAAAGCAAAAAAATAACAAAACGTATTGAATTATTTTGCACAGATTCAGTCTTTAAAATACATTAACTGGTCAAATATATTTAAGTGAAAAAACTTATGAAAAGAGAACATTCTATTGAAAATTGGTTATACAAGTTTGTTAATTATAAAAAAATGGTTGTTTATAATATAATGTAACTA
>JAATLQ010034524.1:11204-23240 GCA_013421005.1 Heliconius erato x Heliconius himera
ATATATATATATATATATATATATATATATATATATATATATATATATATATATATATATATATATATATATATATATATATATACTTTTATTATACAAAAGGAATTATTGTAACATTTTTAAATAAATTGTTATAAAAAATACATTTAAAAATATAAAAAAAAGCACTCTTCCGACGGTGGAACAAGGGTCCAAGGCATCGGTGGCTAGGACTCGTTACGAGCGATATAGACATTGTGGTGTTGATGGTGAGTAATAAATGTCTACACTGAGTATATTCAACATAGCTTTAGAGTACAAAAGCGAACCACGAACATATATATAAAAGAGAACACAAAAATTACAATAATTATTAACAAATAACTGAGGAAACAATGGAACGTTTATGAAGCGCACCGAGTGGCGAGCATCGACTGTTATATGTAAAATATGCCGTCGACAAGGGGGTAGCCGTAAATGTTAGAACACCTTACCTACCTTATAAATAAACTAAATACGAATACTTACTATAAAATACATAAATTCAATTAAATGTATATTTGTATATAAGTGATAAATATATTACAATATTGAAATATATAATCTTTGAGATATATATATATATATATATATATACGCCACGACTGGCCTCAATATATATATATATATATATATATATATATATATATATATATATATATATATATATATATATATATATATATATATATATATATATATATATATATATATATTGAGGCCAGTCGTGGCGCAGCGGCACGAGGTGTGACTTTGAAACGGACTGGTTGTGGGTTCGATCTCCCCTCGAGGAGATGAAATATTTACTTAAATTTATATTTCCATTTCTTCGCTCTGGTGTCGAAGTTAAGCGCGGCGTTGAGTTCTGCCACTCAACACGCAATGCCTCCAGAATTCGGCAGAAAGTGGGGAACGGAGTGTCTTAACACTGGGTTCCCTCTCCTTACCCTGCAGTGTGCGGGATACAGCGTGAAGCTGATTTGATTTGATTTTTTTATATATCTTTAAAAATAGAAAAATTTGAATGTGTACTTACGTATCTATCGACGTCAAATAAACTGTCACCGCGGTCGCTATTGGTGGAATATATTTATTTTTATTATAGTATACTAAATAAACAAATAAAAATAAAAAAGAACAATTTTTTTATTAATTTGACGTAATATTTCTGGATTTTTTTACATATTATAAGATTTTTCAAAATATTTTATCAAAACTGTGACTGAGCTCAGTCGTACGTTTCCAAGAGTAGCGCGCTGGAGTCCGACTGTGTTAATATTGTTACAAGTTTTTTAAATATCACACTTTATATATAAGAAGCAACGATCGATTAAAACATCCGCTGTCAAATGTGTGTTACGAAATCTTGAACGATAACTAGCGCTTTGATGAACTTTGATGGATGATATAACCGATATAGTGCAAAGAAGTTATCGCTCACAATTTCGTTCCCGAGGAATATAATAGAAAATTCCGTTTTTTCGCGTTCGTAGGAATCTCTCTGTGCTGCCGTACGCTCACTGGCCTGCCTGCCTGCAGTCGAAATGTCAGGTTTACAAAAATGTATAATACTAAATATTCGCGATTAAAAAATTTACGATATTATAAATTATATTAAAATGATTTCTTTACTTTTAAATGGGCGATAAATTATTAGAATAGATCTTTAAATTACGTCTTCGCGTGGGCAAGTCTACTTTGCAATGTATCACAATGTATGGTAGCAACTACATTTAAGTAGAAGTAATACGTATAAGTAGCATTTATCGCGAGAAACAAGATATATATTTTTATAATAAATATCATTACATTGTTATATTACACTAGTGGGCGCGCGCAGCTTCGCCCGCTAACTTGCACCCTTCAGGGTGAATACTAAAAAAACCCACGAAACAATAATGTATTTACAATAAAATATTTTTAACAGTTTAAATTTCAATTTTTATAAAAATCGGTGGCGATTTAAAGATTTTTCCATATAAACTTTCAACCCCTTATTTGAACCCTTAGTGTTCGTTCGTTTGTCAATGAAAGATGAAACACGTATTCAATAAAATATTTTTAAGAGCCACCCCCGGCATTTAAAACCGGCGTGAAGTAGTGTCTTATGCCACTGCGTTTCGCATCAGGTAATGCCTGGCTCCGGCGCCCAACCCACCTTAAAGGCCGGCTACGCACCTGTAGCTCCTCTGGTATTGCACGGGGTCGTGGGCGGCGGTAGTCACTTACCATTAGGCATGACCCGAACGCTCTTTGGCCTTGTCCTTTTACATAAAAAAAGGCCTGAATTTCAAATTTTATAAAAATCGGTACCGATTTAACAAAAAATCCATACTTTTTACTTAGACAAATTAGGAAATAAGAGGATCAGTCAACCTGACCGCTCTACGGTAGCTAATTCCTTGGGTTCAGATTTTTATGTTTGAGATTCTTTATTATTCCTCTCATAAAGACACCAGCATGGATGCAGGCCTAAAATATCTATGTCATTAAAATTAAAATTACATAATTCGGGCATGCGGCATGTTATGAACTCCCGGCCCTTTGGTTATTTCTAAAGATAAGAGAGTCTTGTTAACGTCGATTTTGGAAATGTTTAAGTTACAGATGAGGTTATACGGAGTTTGAAGGTCGTCTATACTTATATCGTTTTGTATCAAAATTACTAAGTACCTGTTGAAGGTGCAAAGACAGTTTGAAAATAATTCGAAAACAACTCACAGATTTCACTGGCTTCACTGGCAGCTACATTTTTGAGATATAAGTCCAAAAAAATGTTATGTTACGCCCGATACTTTTCTCAACATCACTTAGGTAATTTTTGAAATATTTTTCAGTTTTATAGTTTAAATTTTCTTCTCAGCACTGAGTAAGCATTATAATTAGAATCACTGTTGTATTTTTTCATTTTTATCCACGTTCTCCTTTTTTTCTTGAAAAGGTGAATAATATAAAGCATAAACCAAACAGGATATTAATTATGAGAAAGATTGATTACCTTATTAGGTATGTGTTTCTTATAAATGCCATAGTTTCTCATAAAAGATGGCAGTAGCACCCTAAACAATCTTGTTTGAAAAAAGATCTACCCAGTTGGTATCCCTTATATCTTCCCTAACTTATGCATAGTCTACATCCTTAAAAATAAATTTTATATCAGGTTTATTCAGTAGTTTTCTAAATTGCTTGGTTAAAAGGAATGAAATCTTGAAACGGTGGATGATGATCATCACTCCCTTAGCAGTCGGAAAAAATACAGCAGGGATAAAAATTAATAAAATAATAAAAATATTAGATTTAACATGGGATAGAAAAGATATATTAATTACAGAAACGTTCTCTGAAATTAAATATCCTTTTACTATCTGATGTCGCTCGCTTGGCCCATTTGGATGGTTATCACCAGTTGTTATAAATGCAAAGGTTTGAATTCAAAAATTGTGGTTTTGCAGTTTTGGTTAGAATGATGAACTACCTTCTGATTTTATTGAATAATGGATTAATTAAAAAGAAAGATTTATACAACATTTACAAAACATAAAGGTACTTCGATAGTTTAAAACGTCAAAAAATTATAATCAAACACATTGAACTACATGATTTTGCTGACGCATCTATTCAAGCCTCAGCATACGCTGAGTAGATGGTTTTTTTACTGAAGAAGAATACTTACTTAAGGTTTGGTTTACTTAAGAATTGAAGAAGGTGATAACGTACATGTTATGATGATTGCATCCCACACTAAAGTTGCCTCATTAAAACAATTATCAGTTTTTAAATTAGTGCCGCAGTCTAACATGCAAATCTTATTCTTACGATCTTATGGCGATGTTGAAAATTCCTAAAGATGTATTTACCTGGAATGATTCAACAGTGGTAGTTTGATGGCTACAATCACATCCTGGTCGCTGGCATACGGTTGTTGCTAATAGAATAGCAGAAATCACTCGAGTAATAGATGACTTTAGGTAGAGAAACAGTCTGCTGACAGCCCAGCTGACGTCGCAACAAGAGGCATTGCGGCGTGCTATCTAGCTAGTCACGAAAATTGGTGGACTGGACCAAGGTGGTTTAAGGAAGGTATGCCTACTTTTATAGCGAGTATATAAACATAGCGAGATTGCTTAAATAAGTACCTACCAACTATTTATTATTTGTCCTTACATAAAAGGACAAGAACAAACAAGAAACTGGCTAGAGGCCAGCAGGGGTACAGGGACACAAGCGTAAACGCAACAGATTGTGGGTTCGATTCCCAGTCGAGGATATGAAATATGTATTGTGGTGTTGAGTTCTGCCACTCAATATGTAATGTCTTCAGAATCACGCAGTGCAGAGCAGAGCAGTGTGGAGCAGAGTGTCTTAACACTAGGCTCCCTATGCTTTCTTTGCTACATACGGGATAAAACAAAACTAAAAATAAAGAAAATAAATATTTTTTTACAAAAAGAAAAACCGACTTCAAACAACGAACTAAAATGTAAAAAATTATTTTACATAATGTAAAACGTACTTTGATTTGTTAAACAAAAATAATTAAAAAAATATTTTATAATTTTGAAGTCGGTGCTAAGTAAGACAAACAGGCTCAGTAATTCGATATTGCAGTAAGGTTGTTGCAGCATTAGCTTAACACCGAATTTCATTTTCACTTTTATTCACTCATTTTTCTTGTACATTTCTTGATTAAAAAAAAAATTGAAAAATTGATCGTAGACTTTGATGCCCCTTTCCTTTTGATGCCCGGTGCGACTGCACCACTCGCACCCCCCAGCTACGCCACTGCTGTTAATCCTAATAAACTATTGTGCTGGTTTTTTCTTTTTAGTTTTATGCAACAACAAAAAGCCTGAGTTTTTGTTTTTTAAATATTTTTTTTTTACACGTTTTTATTAAGATTAATTAGGATTATGAAACGAAAAATCCCGCATTTTTATTCTGGTTAATGAGCATGTAAATATTCCGTCCTTTTTCTGTTTTCGCGGTCGTATCGCGTTGGAAGTCCACCGATTTCAGAAAGTGAAAGAGCAAAGCCTATATTTTTTAACTTTCTCATTAATTATATTATTTTTATTAGTATTACTGTAATGATAATCATGATATATCTTTTTGAAATCCTTGCATTGAGCTCTTAAATTTCATACCCATCCATATTGTGGTATTCGAAAAAAAAACAAAATTTTTCAGTAGATCCAACGGCGTCCCACAGCCACCATGATTTTTTTTAACGTCACCTATCTAAGAACACTTGGCTGCTAAGACAAATCTAACTATACCTCAATTTTCAGCGTTATATCATCGTTCAGCGGCTCTGGAGATGCGAAGTAATAATGAATATTACATACATACAAGATACGCGCGAAAAACAACCCTCTCTTGGCAGTCGGGAAAAAGTACTATAAGGCATTTTTTGACAAAAAAATATAAAAAATTGCAAGGTGATATTTCACCGTTTTTTATTTAACATGGATATTGAAATTAACGAGCGAAAGTAGTTCCATCCTGAAGGAAATTTTGTGAAGATGAACTTCGGCTTTTATAGCATGTAATTTGGACGCATACTTTTCGAGTAAATCTAAAATTAAATAACTCATGCTGTTTACGGCAGCTAGCCTAGGCTCGAGCCCCGCAGGGAGCGCCCTTGCCACCGATGACCTAAAATACAGCCATGTAGTATTCTTAGTTGAATGTATCAATCGGTTGGCAAATGGAGTATAATAAAAACAAATTGGTGATATGTGAGCGACGCCGCGAGTGGGTCGCTACAAAATAAATATGAAGGAAAGGAATAAAGAAAAATCCCTTGAAAAAAATCTGTTTACTTTATTTGTTGGAATTTGGAAGAAAAAGAAAAACTACACAAAAAGCGGAGAGATCGTTAGCTTTGAGCCTCTACTACATACATACACTTATTTATACTCACAACACTGTATACTGATATGACAAACAATTTCCCATCATCGTACCAAACGTACAGAGAATCAGATCACTAGTTGGCACTACGATTATTACTACTAAATAAAAAAAATACCCTGAGGGGATTCCCTGACAAGATCAAAGTAACTGACGGTACACTTAAAAAAAATCACTATTTTAGTTAAACACTAACATAAATTTCTAATTACTACATACATATTAATATTATATTTAAAACTAATACTGAAGACACCTAATATTTTTTTACATTTAAACATCACACATACTACTTTTTTATTTGTTTTTTCAGTTACATATATTTTCAACAACGCACTGTACAAACAATAAACTGTTACATTTACTTATTCATATAAAAAGTAGGGGGTCGAAAGTATTGGGCGGAGAGATATAATATTAAGAGTACATTAAAACTTTATTAAAAATATATATATGGAGACGAGAGCTTACCGTATCTAATAGGAATATGGTTTGAATAGACGTAAATGTTTAAAAAAGATGCGTAATTTAAGTAGAAACTATTGTTCTTCCATCACATGTAGCCATTTATGACAAGCCTGTGTCACTCAAAGCTTTTACATTCCAAATTATTATTTTTTTACAAAAACGTTAATAAAGTACAAGTGTTGCATTAAAATCCAAAAAAAACATACATAAATATATTGAAAATAAATATCTATATGGGGTAATACAATCAAAGTTTTGAGCATTCACTTGAGCATAATTTACAAATCAGAAATAAAAACAAATAAAAAAAAAACTTTAAAAGATTTTCAATACAACACTTAGATACTTTAAAAAATGATATATTAAATAAAAAACAACTACATATAATTATAAAATATACATAGACATACATACATACATATATAAATATATAATATGTCCAAATCACAGCCAATTATTCAATATACCATCCAAAAATATCATATTTTGAAAATTCCGCAATAAACAGCTTATTTAAGAAATATACTAATTAATACAATACAATAAATTCTTATGTTATAAGGCATATGTATATGCCAGTTCTTTTGAGACATTTTAGACCTCATAAAAATAATATATAAATGTAATTTAATAAACGATAGAAAAAAATACTGAATTTCACATATCTTGGGTTGGGTCTTTACAATTTATAGATAGACGAACAGTTTAACTTAGATAAAAAAAAGTTAAGCTGATTTAGCTTAATTATATAATTACTTATTTATAAATTTGCATTTTAAGAAGATGAAACTTTATCCCTACAGTGTGTTTCCATAATACACTTAATATGATATAATCGATTTTTTTTTACTCTCATAAAATATGGAAGAAAAATAAAGAATTTTGCTTATTTCAGAAAAAAAATATTTATAATAAAAATACAACCTTTTAGAGTTATTTATATATATAATAAAAAATAAATCACCAGTCTATCTGTTACCGAGTGGACGGATTTTGGATGAAAAAGATCATTTTACAAAAAATGTATGTATTATAGAAACACAGTTACTTTAAAAAACTACCCAAGCACCTAAAAAAACACTTTACAATCATGAGATCATTGTAGGATACATTTTCAGAGATTCTACGAGGGGAGATCGTAAAACTATTCAAAAAAAATATTATACATATAATGTTTACTTATTTTCAACTTATAACTTTAATTAATTGCAACACTCGATACTTGAACAGCGAAATAAAAAAACTAACCCAAATAAAAGTAATAAATTTCAATGTCAACTATTATTGTCATTTTATTTTTACTAAAAAAACCTCACAAAATATATATTTATTATAAAAAATATCGAGACCGAGTGCTGCAAGCAAAATGCGAATTAAATGCAAAAAAATAAATTTAGCCATAATCATGGTACCTACCTACTTCACTTAGCTCCAAACTTTATAAGGAATGGCTATAGATGTTTTTAGAACTAGTGTAAAATTTCCAAAATACCTCGTGAACCCTGTCAAACCTTACGTTTCGCAGCACCGATGAACACTTAGGGAATTTACATAGAAAAAAAAATATAAGAATCATGATAAATGATATGTATAATCATGAAACAATGTTACTTATTTAAAAAAGTAACATTTTACCAAAAGAAAAAAAATAAACTAATTGGAGTATGTTCAAATCGAGGAAAAGAAGTATTCACATATACGACACATTATATTATATAGACGAATAAACACTATTTGTATATAATTATAAAGATATACATCAAGTGGTGACTGTTAAAGTTGAATGTAGTTGTTCAATATAAAACTCCACATATTAATTTTAACAATTAAATCGATATTACAAATAGAATTGCATATCGATATTATTAACTTATATATAATATATATAGATAATTAATCGAATAGTATATCGATGTGAAGATTGATATTATAAATAGAATTGTGAATCGATATTAAAATCGTTATGTTACAATCCTACAACTGTCACAATCACCACATTAAACGCCATGTTATATACACATCATATAAAAGAGCAAGTCCTTTAATCAATTTCACTCTTCTATATAATCTGTATGTACAAACAAAATGGCGACTACACACATTTAATACAATCTAAGTAGACGTAATTTACAATATTACAAGACAGCTATATTTGTATCTGCACTAAAATATTTTTCAATTTTATACTGTGCTAATAATAAAGAAAAACGTCTAAATAATATTTCTATTTGTTAATGTGTTGATTGATCAAAATCATTATACAAAGCATTTCGAAAATTATTTATGTTATAAAAAAAAGTATTGGGTAATCTGTTTTTTATTTTTTATTATTATTCATATTAGGACAGTATATATAAAAATTCCTATACATTTTAATCAGTGCCACGTAAATAGTAATCGTATACCGTTTCCGATAAGCAAAGTCGTTGTGGACATTATTTAAACAAAAAACTGTCAATTTTGATCAGTCTTGTTATTTTCAGTTTAACTGAAGATATTAAGGGGTTACATTTTTTTTGTATAGATTATGTGTAATTTTGACAATTATTCATAATATTCATCAAGACTCCAAAAATTATATATTGTCATAATCAAAGATGGTTGTCAGAATGTTTTTAAGATATTTTTTAAAATATGATTTATTTATATTATATAGGTATGTATACCTATTGTTTTATATATTATATTACTCAAATAAAAGTATATATTTTGAATATAAACATATTATTTTTAAGAGCTTAAAACATTAAGTTACTTTTATAATAAAGGTATTTTATAATTTATAGACATGATCCAAATTTTAATAAAAAAAACAAGTTTTGTTTAAGAATGTAGTTACGAAATATTTTCAAGTCAACATCTTTAATCCGTATCATAAGTTCTATTTAAATACATATTTTTAACCACCCTTCTTTAGAGAGAATCGAATTTGCATAAAAAAACAAAAGAAATATATGATTTTGGCACACATGATAATTTAATATCATTTTTATAATAATTTTTAAGTTTGAATGATCTATATCCTTGTGGGGGGCAATTCTGGAATACTTTAAGGGTAAACTTTTGTAGTAAGTGTAGTTGGTGTTTGTGAAGACTAATGGAATAATTTGCGGAACAATTTTTGTAGTAAATGTGATAAATCGCAGGAACTCCGTGAGGTACATTATTGGACAGGAATAAACTGAGGAACAACTTCTGTGGTAATTTATAGGGTATTCCATGGGATACATTCTGGGGTAATCCGTGAGATACATTCTGGGGTACTTCGTGGGATACATTCCGGGGTAACCATGGTTAAATTTACTTGTGTTCCGGGTGGGGTTGCGGCTGTGGCGGGTAGGGTGGCGGGTAATAGTGCTGTACGGGGGCATATTCCACCCCCTCTTCGTACCCCATATATCCACCCATTACGCCCATCATTGCTGGAAAACAATATTTTTATTATAAGTATTTTTAGTCGCACTATCCAGCGGCACAACGTCAGACTTAAACACGATGGCTATAGGTCTCCCATTCGGAAGAATAATTTATTTTCATTTAAAATATTTTCATATCCTCGCCCGGGTAGGATAAAGACAGCATTGAGTTACACTTTTAAACAAGCAATGTCACGAAAATTCATCGGAAAGGTGTAGACGATGTATCTTAACGCTAAAATTCCTCAGCCTCCCGCTATGCGGGAAAAAATATATTCTATATGGGAAAAAAGCGTGAAGCTGTTTGGTTAAGTTATTTAATTTTTGAAGGGTAAATAAAGTATGTATTAAGTTTATATTCCATGATGTCGACGATTCGGGTTGTCCTAACACTAGGTTCCCAGGTCTACCCTGCTTGTGCAAGATAAGTGTGAATGTTACAAAATTGTTTTACGTTATATATAAAATAGAAATAAACACACAGTAAGCAACTCACCCGGATCAGAATCTACATGGTAATATGGCATTGGATACACGGGGGGAGGGTACGGGATGTAGGGGAACGTAACTAGCGGGGGTTCGGGGCACTCCTCTACGACCGGTGTACCCGGGGTCATTGCGGTCGCGGGGTTCATGTAGCGAGCGTCCATGTACGAGTTGCGGCTGGAATGTCATAAAATAATTGTTATTTAATTAATTTTAATAAGATTTTACATAAATTAAATATAAATAATTAGATATGCTAAAATAAAAAATGCAGCTTTAGAATAAATACAATTAGTTCCGCTTAGTAGAGATCTCTACTTATTCCCATAACTTACCAGGTGCCAAGTCAAGGCAACTAAAACAAAACTTAAAAAGTATAGTTGAATTGATAACCTCCTTGAAAGCTAAATTTACTAAATAAATAAAATAAAAATATATTTATAAAAATATATTTATTTCAGTTTCACATATTACTTAGCTACATAGAAAGTAGAGAGACCAGCCTAGTAAGTTACCAGTATGATACTAGTACTTGTAACAGGAGGCCCCGCTCTTCCATAACACTTTATACATTCGTTATGGAAACAAAATAAATGAAATACTATACATAAATAAAATAACTAACCGATTATTAGGCCCCTTGTTATGCATATTGTTGTTGTGACCTTTGTTCTGATTGTGATTGATGTTTTGGTTGCCGCCATCTTGATTGTTGCCGCGCTTGAATCTATGTAATACAAAATAGGATATATATCCTACTAATATTATAAATGCGAAAGTTTGTGAGTATGTATGGATGTTTGTTACTCTTTCACGCGAATACTACTGAACCGATTACGATGAAATTTGGTATGTAGGTAGCTGAAGACCCAGAATAACATATAGGCTACTTTTTATCCCGGAGTTCACGCGGGATTCATTCCTAATTGAGAATAGATACATTTATCGCTTCTGAAAACTGAATGCGTGATCTCAGGGTCAAACCTTGAAGGTAGCAGGCCTACATTTGGACACGCTATGTTTTTGTCATGGGTAGCTCTATGTGGCTTGCTCACTTGATTCCAAAGCGAAAAGTGTGCATGTTTATGCTGAGGGAAAAAAATCGTTAAATATACTTTATAGGAGCATACTGCAGTAGCTTCCAATAGACCTATGTATAGAATTTAGAGCTTTGCAATACTTAGTTACCATATTTCTTATGTTGATAATATTGTTACGTTATCATAGGGTTTCCACGCGGACGAAGTCGCGGGCGGCCTCTAGTATTGAAATAATTATATTACATTTTAAAATTATTATGAATTAACAAGTTTATTACAGATGGTACCAAATTCAAAAATTACTCTTAAGCATAATTATACACGTTGGAAGCGTCAGCACTCCTTTTACAAAAACAGCATATGGAGTAAAATATTTCAAACCCATCCCTAAAGAAATTAATCAAGATACCTCAATAGTTTAGACATAGGTTTTTTTTTTTATTTTAAGAATTTTATCTGTAGGGAACTATTATTTACATTTATAGTTTATTTAATATTTCTTATTTATATATTTCAATATTGTAATTTATTTATTTATCATTTATACACATACATAAAATCATACATACGTAATAGGATTTATATATTTTGTAGTAAGTATTCGTATTTAGTATATTTATATAAAAGCGCTCGCTGCCGTCGACCGAACCGGTGAGGCGTTATAACATTTACGCCTACCCACTTGTCGACGGCAT
>JAATLQ010034525.1:0-23271 GCA_013421005.1 Heliconius erato x Heliconius himera
TTGGGAATGAAATGCTCGCTCCAGTCTGTTTCAAAGGTATCATTGTCACAGATATTTAAATATGTATTTGTATAAATTTATTTAAAAAAAAAATAGGTCCCGCTGAGTTTCTTGCGCCGGTTCTTCTCAGGTCTGAGGCATTAACTTTAGTGAACTGGTGGTAAATTATTTGACGTTCAAAAAATGAAGCATGTAACTTCTTATTTTGAATAAAATTATTTGAATTTGAATTTGAATTTAATCTCAAACAAAATCAAGGAATTACCTTAAACTTGTTTGAATTTATTATTAGCCTAACTTGATATACGTCAAATGGCAATTACATTATATACTAAATTTATGTATTACATTAGTTCGTAAATAAATAGATCAGCTTCATGCTGTATCCCGCACACAGCAGGGTAGGCAGAGGGAACCTTGTGTAAGACACTCTGTTCCCCACTTTCTGCCGAATTCTGGAGGCATTGCGTGTTAACTGGCGGGACTCAACGCCGCGCTTTGCCTCGACACCAGAGCGAAGAAATGGAAATATAAATTTAAGCAAATTTTTCATCTCCTGGAGTGGTTATCGAATCCACAACCAGTCGGTTTTACAGTCACATTTTGTGCCGCTGCGCCACGACTGGCCTCATTACTATACATTAGTTGGCGATCTGTAAAATTTATTGGCAACTGTTAAAAAATGTACATATTTAGGTATTGAACGGGTAATATGCATGTGATCTAATCTAATTTCTACACGATAGCTCGCGACGAGAATGGGATTATCTTATATTGATAAAAATCCTTTGATATTTTTTTGTGAAAGTGTTGCATTTAAAACGAGAAACATAGGTAGGTTATTTGTATATATAGGTTGTAGGCAACATAAAAATTGAATGAAGTGAGATGTGAACCCGCGTCTCTTGGAAACCGACCAAGCAGCAAGCAGGTAAAAAGCATTTGTAAAGCATACCTGAATGTGGAATAATACTTTAAAAATGTAATAAAAATGTATATATATATATATATATATATATATATATATATATATATATATATATATATATATATATATATATATTATATTACATTTTTATATATATTGCAACAATACTTGTTTCGTAACCAGCAGAATCGGGTGATAACTTTCACCACTAAAAACGGATCATTAAACCGTGTATTAATGGTAAATGTAATATAATTGGAGCAGTTATTTTTTTAAACTGTATTTTATGGTTATTTTATTGATTCTTATTGCAGAATCTTTACTGTTTCGTTTTAAAGTTTGAAGT
Organism: Heliconius erato x Heliconius himera; assembly: GCA_013421005.1. Taxonomy (NCBI): domain Eukaryota; kingdom Metazoa; phylum Arthropoda; class Insecta; order Lepidoptera; family Nymphalidae; genus Heliconius; species Heliconius erato x Heliconius himera. Next base: position 1,275 of record JAATLQ010034525.1, read on the forward strand.
CTTTGTAGCTTTTGTTAAGGCCAGTCGTGGCGCCGGTGGCACAAAGTGTGCCTGTAAACCCGACATGTTGTGGGTTCGATTCTCACTCTATGAAATGAAATATTTTCATTTCGTCGCGCTGGTGTCGAAGCAAAGCGCGGCGTTTAGTTCGGCCACTCAACGCGCAATGATTTCCGAATTCGGTGGATGATGGGGTGCCGAGTGTCTTAACAGGATCCATCTGCCTATTATGCTGTGTGCGGGATACAGCGTGACGTTACAAAATAAAAACAAAAAAATATTTGTAGCCTTAAGTTTAAATGATGAGGCCAGTCGTGGCGCAGGGGCACAAAATGTGCCTGTAAATCGACTAGTTGTGTCACTCCACACGCAATGCCTCCAGAAATTGGCGGAAAGTGGGGCAAAAAGTTAACATGTTCATTTTATTTTAAAATATTTTAAAACATTTTATATCAACAATTCTCGCTAGTTCCTTATGACGTTGGTACAACAAGTCGAGCTGTGTATTATTCTGTTTGTTACTGGCAAAGCCTACCTTAGTATGACACATCGATCACATTAATTCAGGCCATATTATTAACGTCCATTCTTAGAAACTCATTCATTATTAATAAATTTATTGTTCCTAAATAATTTGTAGGTATATATATATAGGGAGCAGGAAACTGGTGTTGGTATTGGGTGTTGGCTTGATAAACTACTTAGATTTTTTTTCTTCACGCTGTATCACACAGCAGGGTATGCAGAGGAAAACTAGTGTTAAGACAGTCCGTTCCCCACTTTCTACCGAATTATGTAGGCATTGCGTGTTGAGTGGCAGAACTCAACGCCGCGCTTAGCCTCGACACCAGAGCGAAGAAATGGAAATATAAGTTTAAGTAAATATTTTATCTCCTCGAGTGAGGGCCGAACCCACAACCAATCGGTTTCACCGTCACACTTCGTACCGCTGCGCCACGACTGGCCTCAACTACTTTGATTACAGTATTTAACACGACGTGGCTCAATGTAGAGAAAATTTGCGTTTAATTTTGTCGAATAACGTTACTACGTCAATGGCGTTTGTAAAAAAAAACACGTATTTTTATTTTTGGAATATATGTATATTCTTATTTTAATTACTTAGTAGGCCCGTATTATGTTGCGTTCTTTACCTATTTTTGTAAACAGTTTTTTGGTAATTTATATAATTTTATTTTGGTGGTATTAATAAAATTTACTATGATTCAATTGTGATTGATTCATTACCTTTTTAAGATTAACGTATTTTTAGTATTAGTACGTGATTTCTAATAGTAATACAAGTATGTATATGAGGAAGGAAACTCATTAAGTATATTAGTTTTATGACCATACATTGTAAATTATTTTAGAGTATAAATAATATTTTTTGTAAGCTTTACGCTATATCCAGCATATATCAGGGTGGACAGAGGGAACCTAGTGTTAAGACACTCCATTCTCCACTTTCCGCCGAATTCTTCGAGGCATTGCGTGTTAAGTGGCGGAAGTCAACGCGGAGCTTTTGCCTTGGTGCCAGAGCGAAGAAATGAAAATATTACTAAATAATAATTAAGTCCCCCGAATGGGGATCGAACTCTCAAACGTCACATTACATTTAGACGCTTGTGCCCCTGCGCCACGACGGTCGACGGTTATTTAAAAAATATATTTTATAAATCTTAAAAGAAACGTTAATATTGACTATTATTATTTAATTTTAACACCACACATGTTTAAGTGTTAATGTAACGTCATCACTTAACTGACTCTTGTGTGTAATCCAGAAGTTGAGTCAAATCGAAAAATTTTAGAACATCAAGTATTTCAATTTGAGGCCAGTGGTGGCAAAGGAGGGCACATGCGTGTATTGCAAACGCGACAGGTTGTGGATTCGATTCATACTCGAGGAAATGAAATGTTTAATATTTCCAATTCTTCGCTTTGGTGTCGTTGTAAAGCTCGGCGTTCAATTCCGCCACACAAAACGCAATGTCTCCAGAACTCGGCGGAAGTGGAAAGCGGAGTGTTTTAACATTAGATACAGCGTAAAGCTGCGATGCGAAATAGGTGTATTAAATGTTATGCTCATTTCCAATACAAATTAAAATCAAAATACACTTTATTTTGTTATTAGTAGAGCCGTGCATAAATATATTATGCTGAAAATAGTAATATCTCTTTTAATTATATATGTAGTAAAATAAAACAATTACTTGTTCAATTTTTTTTCTAGGTTTTCTTTTTCTAGAAAGTTTTATACGGTCTGTTAAATACCAATATTATGACGTTTTAACGTACGGTTTAATAACGCTTGCTTGAGCTTGTATGTTGGCAGTAATTATTTTTTATAGTTTGACATGACAGATGTCAAATTATATAATTTATGATTACAATCAGTTTTTATTATCTGTTTATTATTTATTTGTTTGTGATAAGAAGAGTTTCGTTTTTTTTTTTCAAATCTTTAAAATTTCCCGACTAATTTAACGAGGCCCTGTGCGTTGTGTCGTTGTGTTTTATCAGAGCGGGAAAATTATTTAATTTTCATTATTATTTCTCTTAGTGAGAATCGAACCCACAATCATTACGCCATGGCAGCCAATAATTACAGCTTAATCATTATGCCTAATAAAAAAACACCTTCACCTTTTTCTGTGTGACAGACTACACAAAGAGGTTATAGTGGAAGGTCTTTTCTTATTTTTTATCTTCACACTGTAGTCTTCACATAGTAGGGTAGGCGTTGAGATCCTGGGAACCTAGTGTTAAAATACTCCGTTTCTATTTAGACACTTCCCACTTTCCATCGAATTCTAAAGGCATTGCATGCGTAATGACAATATTGCCAATATCTCGAAAATTGCGTGGAATGTGGGGAACAATTGGAGTGTCCTAACACTTAATTCTGTTTGCCTGCTATAAACGGGATATAGCGTGAAGCAAAAAAATCGTTATTATAGGCGAAACATTAAATTACATTATTTTTTTTTTCTAGTCCACCACCAGACAGCAACTGGAGGCGGACGAACTCAGACTCTGCGCTACACCAATCGTGCGGTGAACAGCAGGCGACCACCCAGCCCCTGTCACCCCACCACCCCCTGCATTCCCACGCCCACCCCCACGCGCATCCCCATCAGAATCACAGACGAGGTGAGATTGATTTCTGACTTTTTGTACACTATGTAGATTTTAATCTTACTTTTTTGTATCGAATTCATACACATATACGTTTTCTGGTTTTAGTGTCATAGCCATGACGACTTTTGTGTAATTTAATATTGTAACTTTCATATCAAGCCATGAAAGTTACATTGTGTTAGTATAAACATTAGCAACGCGACAGGTTGTGGGTTCGATTCTCACACAAGGAAAAGAATTATTTACTATGTTCTTTTCCTCGCTCTGGTACCGAGGTAAAGCGCCCACCACGCCATCATATTTTGGAGGAAAGTGGCCAACGGAGAGTCTCTGATACTAGGTTCTCTTTGCCTATCCTGTAGTGTGTGTGTATCAGCAGCATACAGTGTGAAGCTGAAAAAAAAATATTTCCCCATGTGAGTAACGAAACTTTAACAGTTATATAAGTACACGCATAACAGCTATTTTTTAAATATTCCACAATAGGTTTACTATTTTGCTGTATTCATACTTTCATTGTTTGAAATAACGTTAAAAATTTTCTGTATCTTTCCTATATTCTAGTATGTTTCTGTTGTTTATCTAACATTATAATATATTATTTACAGCTGGCAACATACATCTTGACGTACTAGCAACCCTGGGAATGAATCCTACGAACCGTCCGCGGTCGTCGTGTGAAATACCAAGAATACCAAACAATAATAAGTAAGTTATAGACTTATGACTCATTTTAAAGGCGTGTCCTGATCAATTTTTACTATATATACATGTATGTAATATGTCTGTATGTAGGCCGAGGCCGTCGAGGCGCAACGGTACAGCTTCTGATTGTTTACGGAACGGTTGTGAGTTCGATACCCACTCAAGGGAATGTATTATTATTCCGTTCCGTTCTGGTGGCAAGATGAAGCGTGGCGTTCTGTTTCGCAACTAAATACGCATATATCTCGAAAATCGTGCAGTACAAGGGGAACGGAGTGTCTTAACACTAGGTTCTCTCTGCCGCATAAATCAGAGCTATATACGGCATACAGAGAAAAGCTAGCTAAGTTAATCTATGTATTGTATATTATACAATGTTTGAGAATAAACGTTATAAAAACGTTAGACATGTGGTACAATGTTTACTTTTACATTGATAAGACTAGGTCAAGAACGATAATAATATTGTTTGGTGACGAATATTTTTATTTGCAATAATTTGAAAATGGATTAACCCGGCGATAATATTGGTATTTTTTTATTATAATGCTTACAAACTTTTTGTGAAAATTATAACTACATAAGAAAAAGTATAAGTAACTTTATATAAAAATCTATGTTTTATTTAAGATTAATAAACAGACACTGATCAAGTGATCACAAAATAAATAATGTTTATTATATATTATGTAACTAGTGTCCGACTCGCGGCTTCGTCAGTTTTTTTTTTTATGGAAAAGACGAGGCAAACGAACGTTCGTGTCACCTGATGGTAAGTGATCACCGCCGCCCACGACCCCGTGCAACATCAGAGGAGCTACAGGTGCGTTCGGAGCTCGGCATTACCTGATGCAAAACGCAGTGGCATAAAGCCATTACTTCACGCCGGTTTTAAATGCTGGGAGTGGTAAGGATCCGGTCGAGTCTGCCCATGCGTGTTGCTGGCGACGTGACTCTACCACATGTACTTTAGTCGCCTCTTACGACACCACCAGAACCAGGATGATCCTATTCTAGGCCGGGATCACACGGCAAAAAACTTACTTAATATAATATGAACGTATTATACGTTTAAACCTTACTTTGGATGTATCTATTTGTTAGCAACATATTAAAATCTGTTGCATAGTTTGAAAAATGAATTCGTACATCAAGGTGAATAACTGTTTTAAAGTATAAAGGAATCTTTATGTTAAGATCATAGGCAGTGGAATAGCAGAGAACAACTTCTCGTTTTAAATTTACCCTTAAAATAAAAAATAAGTAAGAAACACAATAAAATAGAATTAAACTAACGCTATTATATTAAAAAATGTAATAATAAATAAATACTTATATTCTTATTTAGAAAACGTATAAAAGTAAGTCCTAAGTGTGGAATAACACTTTAAAAATGTTTAAAAATACTTATATTATTTTGTACATGATAAAATATATAAATATAAACACATGGTATTTATACCTATAATTTACTATTATAATTGGTTCCATGTGGAAAATAATTTCTCAGAAAAAATGGTTTTCCTCTATATAAAATGTAATCTATACGCATTATAAAAGATTGAATGTGTTTACTATATTTATATACACCACTATTATTTATAATTTCCATCTAGCATTGAAAGATTTTCTTATTTTGTTATTTTTTACACTAAAGACACTAGTTTCGGGCCTTTTCTCAGTTTACATTGTTAATACTTTTAAATATAACTTTCGACATTACTTAAAACTAGACTTATGTGATTATATAAATACTTTTTCTAAATAATCTAAAAATATATCGTTTAAAAATCCAACTTGACTAAACTGGTATAACGTAAAATTAAATTAATAATCAATATTGGTGGAAAACAAGATGGCTTCGTTTCTATCTTTTATGGCTATTTCCAAATTGATTTATCTTCCGGATCAGTCTTTGGTCGCTTCGTCCTCGCAAACACTGTAGTAGGAGGCTAGGAGTATCTGTCGGTGTGGCGCGTTACTGTCACTACTGCGTGTAAGATATGCTGCTGTCATATAATTACAGTTTCATTGACCTTTTGTTTATTGTTCACTACTATAACCTTTGGAAGACTGGCATTTGTAGATCATCAGTTCCTTCAAACCTATATTTATGAAAAAATCATAAAATTAAAATAGATCCTATAATGAATTTTACTTGCACCTAAATTCAGGGCGGCCACGACTTGTCGATCGTACCGTTTTCTTTAGTTCACCATTTTCAGACAAATTTTAGAGACATTGCATATTGAGTACTTTTTCTAAAAGTGTAATTTTTATTTCCAGTGTATACGAGAGTGGAGGGGACGGCGGGGGAGGGGGCGGTCACGGGAACAACGGTTCAGGGGGTTCGGGAGGACTCGGCTGTGAACTACAAGTGCCCGGAGGTTCCCTCCCGGATCTCACATCTGTGCACTTCCCACCTCCACATTATATACCGCATCGGACGTCGCCAGACTATCAGCCGAGATATGTACGTTTTTTTATGCTTGATGAATTATTTTTTAAAAACTTTAAATCGGCAATTTTTTTTTGGTTGTCACTGTGGTGAATTTTTATTATTTTCGTCTTTAGTAGTAGTACTCGTAAGGTTGAAATGAATCGATTGATGTATCAAAATGGGTCAACCCGTTTGGTCTCGTCTGCGGTTGTCCCACATAGCCAATGAATAACTAACGTTAGTACGTGTCCCGGCCGTAGAGTCCCGCGTCCCCGGGCGCGGTGTCCCCGGGCGGCGGCAGCGTGTCCCCGGCCACGGGCGGCCTGTCCCCGGCCTCGGGCTCGCCCGTGGGCGCCACCGTGCCGCTCGCCGCCATGCACCACGACCACGCCGCGTACGACGCGCAAGTATGACGCTCCTGTACTTGAGGACTAGTCATGTATAGAGCCTGACAACTACTTTATGAAATATCGAGGTACACGCGGACACTGAGATACCGCACCGGTACCCCGCAACACTAAATATATATATCGCGCGGTGTTAAGTACCATTTACTGCTACATACTATATACGAGTATATGACACAAACTGGCGCCGAACTCCGCATATCGAACATTATTCGCACGACTATACATGATGTTTGACTCGTACCTGTGCTAACAAATTTCATAAAGTATTTGTTAGGCTATTGCTCACGTGGTGGTCTAACCCACGGTCTATAGATAGTGATGTACTTGCGACCTAGTGATGTACTCGTGGTGGTCTAACCCACGGTTTAGTGTTGTGTTGTCGTTTTTGTTCAGGTGGTTACACTTAGTTTTGATTAGGTGTTGTTGTAGTGTTTTTTTTTGCGAATGTTATTGTAGGATTTTTTTTTACTATTTTAGGTTATGGTTTATTGAAGAATATGTTGGAATAGATTGATAAAAAAATATTACACACTTAAAAAAACGAAGTATTTAATAGATATTATCATTTAGTAGAAAAACATAAAAACATTTTTTTAATAATATTTTTATGTAATAAGAAACGATAATCTTCTTTTATATTGAATCTTTATTTTTTTTATTTATAAATTATATAAATAGTTTTTTTAAATACTTATTATTCTAATCATAATGAAACACAAGTAGATAGATACATATTGAATTCTTACTTAACTTACCAAAAAAAAAAATTCTTATAGTAAAATAAAATTTAATCTTCTCTTTGTGAGTTTGTTTGCATGTCAATGTAGAATATTCATACATACATTATCGTTATTATTAAATATTTTATAAACTAAAAAAAATGTTTGTAAATTAATAAAAAAAATCACTTACTACGGGGGTTAGGCCACTGCTTTAATCGATAGATTTATGCTACGCATTTAATAGATTAGTTTAATAAAAAAAAAGATTTTTAATTTAAACTAAATTGACTTTAGAAAGATATATTAATATTAGATTAATATTATTGTCATAAATAATAGAACGGGGATTTTAATTTATTAATATGTTTTATTATTTTTTTCGTTTGGGCAGAAAGAAATTTTGTATTTAAAATAATAATATTGAGAAAATATATTTTAATATTAAAAAAAGCAGGATAAATTATAGAAATATTTTTTTTGTTTATTAATTAATTGATATTCAGTGTTATTGAGATAGTTTTGAGATTGCATTGTCTTCATATGTAAAGAAATTATTATAGTTTATTAATGATTTCAATTTAAATTTACTATCCTCTATATACATACCGTATTACGAAGTTGCGAAGCTTAGTTGAGATATGAGCGTAGACAGTGGGTTCAAATTTCGAATTATGTTAATGCTAATAAGTATTGTTATTTATTAAAAAAAATTGTTGAGGCCGACACGTTGATTGTGAGTTCGATGCCCACTCCGGGGAATGATAATTTATTCTTATTTAAATTATATTTATTTTCCTCTTTGGTGTAGATAGTGCGGTGTAGAGTTCCGTCAATCGATCCGTATATGCAATGTCTAGAAAATTCTACAGCAAATCGTGAATATCTTGACATACTAGATGCCCTTTTAGACATAATTTAGACTCTTAGGCAAGGGGAAACTAGTGGTACGTAAGGGGCACCTTACTCTGCTGTGTGAGAAAAATATAAAAGGTTTTAAAAATCAATTTCCTAAGGTATAATACGATAGATTCTAACGCAAAATGATCTAAACCGAGTGATTTATTACAAAATTTTATATACTAAAAGAGGAGTATAGTATAAAAAAAAGATTCACAGTAAATAATCATATGCCTATTTAGAAAGCGTTTAAAAATTTGAACGGAGCAGGACTCGAACGCGCGACTCCTGTTAGCTGACCAGGTACGTTTCCAGGTCGGTTTCCAGGAGGCGCGAGTTCGAGTCCCGCTACGTTAAAATTTTTATACGTTTTCTAAATAAGTATTCTTCTTTTCTAAGTGTCACAGTAAGCAAAAACCCCCTTTAAAAAATGTTAAAAATAATATGCCTATTTTATTAACTGTTACGTATGCCATTAAAGAAATTCTTCTACACTGTGACGAATCGAACACAACACGAGCGTCTATAATAGAATTTTATTGCGTAGTATACAAATCTTTGTGATTTTTAAGTTCCATGTCGACTATTAAAAGGAAGTTTAGAATTTATTATGGCTAATACAGGTTTATTATAATAATAACTAAAAATAGTTATAATAACATCTAATCGAAAACCTGGATAATTTAGGTAGTCAGATTAAATATTTTTTTTATATATTAACAACTAAAAGAGAAGTATGTTACAGGACGCATGTTGCAGGATAGGAAGAGCCTAGTGTTAAGACACTCCGCTTCCCACTTTCCGCCGAATTTTAGTGTTCAGTGGCGGAACTTGACGCCAAATATAACAACCTGTCGCGCTTACAGAGGCACACTTGCGCCTCTACGCCACGACTGTCTAATAAATATAGTTAATATTTTATTAATAAATTATTTTTTAAAATTTTCTTGTACAATTACTAAAATGTGCAGGATATAATAGATTATCTAGTGAATCATCGTTTTAGTGTATTTTCCGAATGAGCCACGACTTTGAAGAATTATGACGCCACTAATAAAACCAAGGAATCTTAATTAATTAGCATATTGTAATGTATCTCCATGGCGTCGTGGTGATGTCAAAGAACATATTAAATAGGTCTAAGCGCATACTACATTTTTTTTTCGACACGATTTTATTATCTCGCTACAATATCACTATTTTAAAATTGCGCACAAGTCCATACTTATTAACGAATAAGTTGCAAGTAATTCATTTCTTGTAAATAAAAAAAAAATCAGCTTCACGCAATCAACAGGGTAGGCAGAGGGAACCTAGTATTAAGAAACTCCGTTCCCCACTTTCTGCCGGATTCTGGAGGCATTGCGTGTTGTTGGCAGAACTCAACGCCGCGCTTAGCCTCGACACCAGAGCGAAGAAATGGAAATATATTTTTTTAAGTAAATATTTCATCTCTTCGATTGGGGATCGAACCCACAACCAGTCGGTTTTATAGTCGTACGTTTTTGTGGAAATCTCAAAATCGGTATCGGAAAATCTCGACCGCGGTAAAATTTGACAAAACGCCATTTTAAACATTACATTTCTGCAACAAAATTATCACTATATACGATAAATAATGTTGTTACACTGAAAAGTATTGAACTTCGGTATTGGACGTGGTAATTGTGAACTAGGGGGAAATAAATATATTAAAATATATTTATTTCCCCCTAGTAAAATGGACACAGGTTCCTTTTATTTATTGCATAAAAATAAAATATTAGTAAAACTTCTCGTCGGTTTTTTAATAATAAAATCTATTAAATGTTTTTTTTGAATAATAGATAGGTAAGGTTAAGTTAAATGTTTTTTTTTTAAAATACTTAAAGTTTTTTTAATTATAAAAATCTATTAAATGTGTAACCATATTCACTTAGCATATTACCGGATTCTGCCGCTTTACCGTTAGGTGCTAAATAGTTGCGTACTAGTTATTATTATTATAATAAAAATAAAATATTATTATAATAATAAGATAATAATTAAAATTCACATAGATATATAATATTAGATTATATTCACATTGTCATTGCACTACGTGAATGACGGTCGTTGAAAAATTGAGTGTCGTAAGCTAGTTGTGCAGTCCTGTCTTTTTGTGAGGCTAATAATTTGTAATGTTATGTCTAATGTTGTTTTTTTTGTTTACTTTATATTAAATGCTTTTTTAATGAATTGTGTGTAGATTGAATGTATGAGGATAAAATTTTATTTTGTGTATCTGTGCAATTTTTGTGTGGTGTGGGACATGTGTGCCTGTGTGTGCATACATACGGACGTGATTGCGTGCGTGTGTGCGTGCGTAGTATAGGTAAAGCATTTCGTAAACAAATTAAATTTTAATGAATATAATATATTGTATCGCTAAAATGGCAATTGAGTAGTGAAGGACTGGCTAATAACAAACAATATTCCCTTTTTGAAAAAAATGTTTCTGTTTTATTTTGAAAATTATATAATTTTTTTATTTAAAAATACACGTTAGACAAAGTAGCGGTTAAATATAGGATAGTTACAATTTTTTTATGAATATTGAATAAGAATATAATATACAAAAAATTGTATATTTCAATATCTTATGTTTGTTAGGTGTTCTAACATTTTTATTGTTATATTTTTGTTATGTTTATTTGCTTTCAACACGGTCATGTTTTTGTTTATTTCAGAATCACTTATCTGTACCAAACACAAATAATTATCTCCATCATAATAAGGTTCGTTTTCTTTTGTAACCTTTTAATACTTTTTTTCATCAATTCGAACTCGCTTCGGTGCTTACGACGCTAACGCCAACGTTAACTCTACGGTACTTCAAATTCCACTACTAACCTATTACGCCTAGGCCTTAAGGTTTCTTGTAACATGCATGTAATATAAACGCTAGCTTCGCATTTTAATATTATATCGAACATTTTTTAATCGGCAAATTTATTTATATTATTTTATAACTTTTTAATATATGTTTTTTTATCTGTATTGCTTAACTTTTAAATTGATGCGATTATCTGCGATCTCGTTAGTCTTTGGTTTTTATTATATTATTATCTATATATAAAGTTTCGATAATTTTAAGCTTCATGTTTGTATACGGCAAAAATAATAGAAATTAACAAAGTATTCTTTATTATATAATTCGTATTCTATACATTAGCAGTTACATTTTAAGTATTTTAACTAAGAATATTTTTCGCATTTTATGTGTATTGCTTTATTGTATATAATTGTGCCTTTTTTATAATAATGCTATTTCGTCGCTCTTCACTCAATTATTATATTTTTTTTTATATATGTATATATATATATATGTGTATATATTAAATGATAGTGCGGGCAAAGTGCCCCCAAATAATTTGCTTAATTTCAATTCTAACTGCATGGGAGAGCTCTGTATCGACATATACATAGTTTTTTGCCTTATTTAAATTATACCTAGTCTTTTTAAATTATTGATAAAGTTTATTAGTAATTATTACTGATAAAAAAAAATATTAACAAGGCTTTAATTATACGTATACACTATATTATTAAACTACGCTACGTATATTAAAACAATTTAACTTAAAAAAAAAATAAAAAGAGATTTTAATTGTTTGTCACAATCTAAATAATTTAAATAAGGCATTAAATATGGTGTCAAGTTCACGCTTTTATTGACAAATAAATAATATATATGTATTAACTTCATATATATATGTATATTTCTTGTGTGATTCCAGAACATGTCCCCCTTAGACCACAGTTGGATGACGTCGAATTACCAATCACACTGTAGTCCGCCCTCGCAATATTCGTCCACGTCAAATATAAACATACCTTCACCCACAGTGAGTATTCACACCTGTTTAATGTTAATGGTAGAAGGAAATAGTTGTATTCTTTTTTTTTAAATTTTTAAACATTTTTTAAGTGTTATTCCACACTTAGGGAAGAAAAATACTTATTTAGAAAACGTATAAAAATTTGAACGCAGCGGGACTCGAACCCGCGCCACCGACCTGGTCGGTTTCCAGGACGCGCGGGTTCGAGTTTTCTAAATAAGTATAGTTGTATTCTTTATTATATTTGAGTGTGCGTGCGTGCGTGCGTGTGTGCGTGCGTGCGTTGGTGCGTTTGTGTGTGTACGTATAAGCTTATATGTTCATTTATTTAATATATTATTTTATTTGAGGCCAGTCGTGGTGCAGGGCCACAAAGTGTGACTGTAAAATTGACTGGTTATGGGTTCGATCCCCAGTCAAGGAAATGAAATGTTTATTTATATTTATATTTTCATTTCTTCGCACTGGTGTCGACGCAAAGCGCGGCGTTGAGTTCCGCCACGCAATACGCCACGCCTCCAGAACTTGGCGGAAAATGGGGAACGGAGTGTCTTAATACTAGGTTCCCTCTGCCTATCCTGTTGTGTGCGAGATATAGCGTGAAGCTGAAAAAAAATTATTGCATTAACCACCTTGTTGTAGATTGTTTGTTTTGTTTATACTATTCAATGAATAAAATATCCACGTTATAAGATGTTTCCATTCAAAATTTGACCTCAGTTGCCAAGTAACTTAAACGTGCTCTATAATGAGTATCACCAACCAATTTTCCAGATGGTACACAGTCCAGGCAGTCCCGTGGAATCACCGCAGAACGACTACAACAATCTCCACCAAGCACTCCTACAGCCGTTCGAGCAAATAACAATGGTACGTCGAATTTTATTTTTATATGTATACAATAAATATTTAATGTTCATGACATTTAAAATAAAGTTAAGGAAATCCGAATTAAATAATAACGAGGATTAAATATATTTATTTAAATGATTAAATTAATATGGTGTCTTTTTTAATCTTTGTTAATATTTGAATTGTATTACAAGCAGTTTAGCAGTTTATTTGTGAAATATACGATAAAAAAGTTTCGAGAACAAAAATATTATGTACTGCCAGGCGTAGTTTTATGGATTCAATTCCCACACGAGTAAATGAAATATTGAATATTTTCGTTTTTTTGCTCTGGTGTAGAGGCAAAACGCGGCGTTGAATTCCGCCACTCAAAGCGCAGAATTCCGTAACTGGGAAACGGAGTGTCTTACCACTAGATTGACAGGTTCCCTTTGCCTATCTGACCATGTGCGGGATGCAGCGTGAAGTTGAAAAAAATATACACTAAAATATAAAAGCAAATGAAATGATTGTCTTGTTTAAATGCAGTACAATATTTATGTTTGGTTAATGGTTGTTATATTTATTTAAAATAAATGTTTTTTTATTCAAATATGCATTATATACCTATGAAAAGATAATGTTAACATCGTGAAAATAACCATTTTAATCATAAATAAGTTTGATATCCTCTTATGTTACATATTTTCTAACTCATTATTCATACAATAGTTAAGATTAAGATTATAAAAAAAAGACCTTGAATACAATAATATTATTTGTATAATTTACCTTAAAATGATGTTTAAATAATTTTAAACAATCGTACACATAATTTATAAAATAATTTGTGTTTCAAGAACTTACCACAAATTGTAAAATTTATTTTATAGTTTTTTAAAAAAACACATATACATCACGCAAGTAAACTTAGTGTACACTTGCAGTATATAATCATTTATAATTATTTCAATGCTTCAATGGAATAGCAAGGAGTTGTGAGTAATTTTAGTTTTAAGAAGAATTAACGTGGCTTTTTATTAATTAACAATATAATATAGTATAGAATATGAAATAAAGATATACAATATTTAGTAAATTTTCGCACTCGCTGTTGAAAAGAAATGCGAACACTCCAGAGCATATAGATATACGCACTTACTTGGATATCGTTAAAAACCGTGCACATTTAGCGAGATCTGATTGAATAATATATTATATATATATGTAATATAGAATATAATTATTGAGAATAGGCAAAGAAATGTCAGATTACTTATTTATAAGAAAACGTTTAAAAATTTGAACGTAGCGGGACTAGAACTCGCGCCATACGTTTTCCTAGAACGTATCGGTTTCCAGGAGGCGCGCGTTCGAGTCCCGCTACGTTCAATTTTTTTTACGTTTTCTAAATAAATATTTTTCGTTCCTAAATATGAAATAACTCTTTAAAAAATAAAAAAAAGGGATTATTTTGATTTGTCAAATTAAGCTGTTTTTAGTTAATGTCAATGTCATTTATTTGCCTAATTCATTGATAATAATAATGATTGTGCTATCAACCACAAGTGAAGTTGCTATTTGTTATATGGATACCATACTATATACAAATTATAAGTGATAAATCACTAAGTTTTCTATTCTATTTTGCCTTTTGTAGAGGCATTTAATTTATTTTATAATGACTTATTTGAATAGTTTTCCTTTTTTTTAGCTTCATGGGTATCCTGCATATGGCGGAGTAGGCAGTGTGAACCTGGGAATCTAGGATTAAAGCACTCGGTTCCCATTAAGTCACTTCTGTTCCCAAGCATTGCGTCTTGAGTAGCGGAACTCAACTCTTCGCTTTGCCTCGTTTCCAGAGCAAGCAAACGAAATTATTAAACATTTAATTTCCTCAAAAATGAAATTGTTAAATATTTCATTTCTTCGAGTGTAAATCGAACCCACAATTTGTCACGTTTAACAATCGCATATTTGTGCCACTGGCACGAGCTGGCAGGTGCAATTACCATTTTTTTTTCTCGACAGACAATCTAAAATTAAATCGAAATTACATTCCGACCAGTCGTGGCGCAGTCGCGTGGAAGCGTGTGTAAAAATTAAATATTAAATATTTTCATTACTTCGCTCTGGTGGCGAGACAAAGCGCGGCGTCGAGTTCCGCCACTCAACTCGCAATGCCTCCAGAATTCGCTGGAAACTGAAAAGCAGAGTGCCTTAACATTAGGCCCCCTCTGCCTACCCTGCTACATGCGGGATACAGCGTGAAGCTGAAAACAAAAAAAAACGAAACATCCCCATATAAAACAAATAGCAACTACTCACAAAGTGGTTGTGTGTGCGTATTGTACTGTGTAAGTGAGTAACGTGAGTGGATGTTGGCCCAGGACTGGGCGCAGCTGGTGCAGAGTCTCGTGGAGTCGGGCTGGACCGCGCACGTACAGGTCGCGGACAACGTACGCCGATACTAAACATATATTAACTGATATTTTGTACGAACTATTATGTAGCGGCCGGTGTTTGTCTGATTGGGAGGGTTGATTCTGTTGATAGATTGATAGGGTAAATGGTAAGGGACGTTAATTTTTTTTTTATAAGTTGCAATCGTTGTGAGTGAAACTAACGTATTAACGTATAAAAATAAATATTTTTTAAAATTATGAATGTATTCTTGTCGTCGGAGTTCTTAATATACAGTTGATTCGAATCATGGTAAATATGTATGTCATAAAATCGGAAAAACTCATAGAGTATGTAGCGCAAATTATTCATTAAGGTAAATTAGTTTAATTTATTTAATTAATATCGGTGGTAATGACTAGCTATTTATTACTTCGTATCGTTTGTGAAAAAAAATATCAATAATATATAAATCAATTCGTTGTTATTCTTACATAATGAATAAATGAAAAAATGTATCTAACATTTAAAAATGATTTTAATAAACAATACTACTAAAAATAAAGAATTTACTATAGAATATAATAAAATGAATAAATATAGTTTTAACATTTTTTTCTCGCAATCAGACAAAGGCTGGAAAGTTAGATCGACGCACTTATTTAAATATTTCCTGTAATAGCACAATTAGATATTGATTTTCGCAAGTAAAAAGAAATGAATTTAAACGTTGACGCCATTTCGTTTTACATATTGCTTGAAATAGTGTTATATATTTTAATAATTAAAAAAAAAAGATAAAAAAAGAAAGAGAAAAGAAAAGAAATAATATGGACACATTTATTTATAAAGTATACAGCACTATTTATAGCTTCCTATGGCGCCATAGAGGTTATGTTCAGTTATTAAAATTATCTTTTATTTCAATCGGCATGCCTCGCACGATTTGTTCTATGCTTCGTTTAGTCCAAGTTCATTTAGTTATACATTTTAAAAACAAACCATTGTAATATGAGTTTTATTTTAAATATTTGCAAGCGCAAAGCATGACTTTGGCGTTTAAATTACTTTAAAACGACAACTGCATGCTAAGTTTTTTTTATTTATAAATATAGACTTTATTTTAATTGTATAAATATTATGTTATATATTTTTAAAAAATATATTTACATTCACTTTATAACGCTTACTATTTTTGTATTTAATTTAAATAAATATAGTAGTTTATGTGCCGTTTTGTGGTTCACAACCAAATTTAGACTATTTTTTCTTTATATAATACTATTATTTAGCTTTATTTCTTTCTATTTCTCGCGTTTTATTCTAAATTGTTGTATTACATAGTTCTTTCGTTGTGACAGCTGGACGCGCCCACGTCGACTTACAACACTACGTACATCAACCACAGTTCACCGCATTCGCACCAAACAACGAATTCAACGCACACATATTCACAGGTGAATGCTAGCTATAATTATATTATTGTTTTATTTTTTTTATTATTAGCTTCACGTTATATCCCGCACACAGCAGGGTAGGCAGAGGGAACCTAGTGTTAAGACACTTCGTTCCCCACTTTCTGCCGGATTCTGGAGGCATTGCGTGTTGAGTGGCAGAACTCAACGCCGCGCTTAACCTCGACACCAGAGCGAAGAAATGGAAATATACATTTAAGTAAATATTTCATCTCCTCGAGTGGGGATCGAACCCACAACCAGTCGGTTTTGCAGTCACATCTCGTGCCGCTGCGCCACGACCGGTCTCGACGATTATTGGTCGGACGATTATTGTTTTATGTTAGAAATATATTAGGATTTTTTTAAAAAAAGTTATTTTACTTTCATTTGTATTATTTGGTAATTAACTATTTTCATTTTACCCGTTTTGAGAAGAAAGCGCGATGTTGAGTTCCGTTACTCGATCAGATATTTTAAATTATTGTGGAAAGGGCTTTGACATTAGATCGTTTCCATCTACAGTATGGATTTTTTTTTTCGAATTTGAGGGTAATGCTGTTAGCCCTATTGGCCTTTACAGCGACACCGGGTGGGTAGGGAAGAGGGTACTCTGTCCAAGAAGAAATGCAAGCACTACCTGGCTGCTTGAGAGGAGTCGACGACTGTAAGGACGCCCCCTGCGGGGCTCGAACCTCGGCTTACAATCGTCGAGCAGGCTGGGAATTTCCCTATGCTAAACAAAGCCAGCCGCGACGTGAAGCCGCGACTGGGGACAAAAATTAGACTAGTGTAAGGGAGCTAACGGTCCCTAACCGCTGGGTCCGACCGCGCCGAGACGCGGCCGAGCCGTGGAATAAACTGGACTTCGTCGTCGATTCCGTCGACGACGGTGTTTGTGTCGTGTATGTGTAGAGTGTCTCCTACCTATATACGGGGCGTTTGCTAACGTAGTGGCGTCCTCGGGGTCTAAAAGGACGCTTCGCGGGCGTCTACGTTTAGAGTGCGCGTTGGGTGTGTAATCACACGCCGATTTTGCGCTTGCAGTGCTCGTTAACCGATTCCAGTTCAAAATCTCTATGTACGTCGACGTTACGTACGAACCAGGGGCAGCCTGATGCGATACGTAAGAATTTATTTTGTACTATCTGAGGGGGGACAGTATGGACGATTATTTATTGTTATATTAGGTCTTCTGAACTTTACGTATCGTTCACTTGAGAAGAAAATAATTATAAGTAATGTAGTGTTGATGATAGAAGAATAAAAGTCTACTCACGTTTAGCACTGAGTTTAATCAACACCACTTTAAATGTACATACATATACACGATACAGTATATAAGAAAGTCAACCACAAACATATATATATATATATATATATATATATATATATATATATATATATATATATATATATATATATATATAACAGAACACGAAAGATACGAATATGGAATAAAATACTAGATAAGACAAAGGAACGTATGGAAAGCGCATCGAGTGGCAAGCATAGACTGTTAGAATTATAATATGCCGTCGACAAGGGGATAGGAGTAAATATTACTCCTCACCGGTTCAATCGACGGCAGCGAGCGCTTTTGTATAAATATACTAAATACGAATACTTGTTATAAAATATATAAATTATATTAAATATATGTATGTAGTCGTATGTATATAAATGATAAATAAATAAATTACTATATTGAAATACATAAATAACACATATTAAATAAACTGTAAATATAAATAATAGTTCCCTACATCACTCCCCTCCAGAGGCAGTGTCTACAGACGATAATTGTCAGGGAAACGTACATGTCTCCCTGACCGGGTAGTGTGTCTGAAGGGTGAGTGACGTAGTTGTGTGTCTGTGTGTGTATCCGTGTGTGTGCTTGTATGTGTCTTTGCGTGTGTGACAGAGAGATGAGGTGAGGTGTTACGAGACGTGTGGGAGTCGTGCAGTATATAGGCGGTCTATTGAAACTGTCACGGATTTACCTTTTACGTCTATCTTGAACACTTTTTTATCTCTTGTCAAGACTGTGTGGACCAGTGTACACAGCCTGCAGAGAACCCCGTAGCACCTCTTCTCGAAGGAAAACGTGACTACAGGATTCAAGGTCTTTAAAAATAAATGTTTTACGATTTAAGTTGTGATGCTGCGTAGGAACTGGTCGCACATTTTGGACGAAATGCTTCATCCGCGTCGAGAAGTCAGTGATGTCAGTGGTGAGAGTGGCGACATTATGCCCGAAAAATTCTCCAGGCAGTCGCAGTGACTCACCGTACAGCAGGTCTGCGGATGAAGCTTGTAGGTCCTCTTTATATGCGCTTCTAATGCCGAGAAGGACGAATGGGAGCGATTCGGTCCAGTTGCTGTCACCGTGGCAAACAATAGCGGCTTTCAATTGCCGATGGAAGCGTTCTACTAAACCGTTGCACTGTGGGTGATATGAAGTTGTCCTACGATGTTCGAATCCAATGGATTTGGACAATTGTTCGAACAGGGCGGATTCGAATTGCCGACGTCTGTCCGTAACAATGTCGGTAGGACAACCAAATCGCGATATCCAGCAGGATATCAATGCTTTGGCTACTGTTTCAGCTGTGATATCGGTAATAGGGACAGCTTCCGGCCATCGCGTAAACCGATCGACGACTGTCAAGCAGTACCGATATCCATCGCTTGCGGGTGGTAGTGGGCCGATCACGTCTAAATGGACGTGTTTGAATCGCGCCGAAGGTAATGTGTGCGTACCTAAAGGTGAGGACACGTGGCGATGTACCTTCGAGCGCCGACATGGCAAACACGGCTTAGACCACTCACGGCAATTTTTCCTCATCAGTGGCCAAACAAAACGTTGTGCAACGAGCTTAGCAGTTGCGTTTGCGCCAGGGTGACTGAGCGAGTGCAAGGAGTCATATACTTGCCGGCGAAGGGTAGCTGGCACGTAAGGCCTGGGAGTCGGTGTACTGACGTCGCAGTACAATTCAGTACGACTCCCAGGGATTGTCAGCTTTTGCAAGCGCAACGAAGTGCTACCGGCAAGTATATTTGCGAGGTCTGCGTCTGCTTTCTGGGATCTGGCCAGTACCTCTAAACTGACAGGCATATGCAATTCATCGACCCGAGACAGAGTATCGGCCACGACATTGTCCTGGCCGGATATATGTCGTATGTTGGTCGTGAATTGCGAGTCTCTATACTGACGCGGGGAGCAGCTGCTCTTCCGTTCGTGAAATGCGAAGCACAACGGCTTGTGGTCAGTATAGACTATGAAGTGGCTGGCCTCTAGCATATGGCGAAAGTGCTTTATACTCTCATAGATGGCAAGGAGCTCGCGATCGTAGGGTGAATACTTCCCCTGCGATGGGCTCAACTTGCGAGAGAAGAATGCTAGAGGCTGCCATGCTCCATCTTGGAGCTGCTGGAGGACTCCACCTATCGCCGTGTCAGAGGCGTCGGTGACCAGTCCTAGTGTAGCAGTAGGGTCGGGGTGAGCTAGAAGTGCGGCCTCGCAAAGACTCTTCTTGCAGTGTTCGAATGCCTATAATGAATTTCCCTCTATTTGGACGGGATGAGAAGCTTTGACAGAGCCGGTCAGTAGTGCGTTGAGAGGAGCTTGGATTTGAGCGGCTTTAGGTATAAAGCGTAGGCAAAAGTTCACCATTCCCAGGAACCTTCTAAGTTCCTTTACTGTTTTGGGAATGGGAAAATCAGTTATGGCCTTGACTTTTGCATCCAACGGTTTCGTACCTTTGCTGGAAACGTGGTACCCCAGAAATGTGACCGGGAACAGCAAAAACGCATTTCGCCGTATTTACCAGTACTCCGTAGTCTCTCATACGGGTGAAGAGCTGGTGTAAATGGTCTTCATGTTCCTCCTGAGTCTTGGAGTACACCAGAAAGTCGTCTAAGTATGTATACCGAAAGTCAAGTCCACGGGTCATTTCGTCGACGAACCTCTGGAAAGTTTGCCCAGCGTTTCTCAACCCAAATGTCATAAAAGGAAATTCATACAAAGGGATTTAATTGTAAGCCTTAACTAAATCGATAACTGAAAAATACTTACAACCAAATAAGCTGTTGGAGTAGTCCTGAATGTGACGTATTGGATATTGGTCTGGAATGGTTCTGGCGTTTTGGAGCCTGTAGTCTCCACATGGACGCCAGCCATTATCCTTTTTGGATGCGAGGTGCAGGGGCGAAGACCATGGGCTGTCGGAAGGACGAGCCGTGCCATTAGCCAGCATTGCGTCGAATTTTTGCCTAGCAATCTTTAATATTTCTGGAGCTAGCCTCGGCGAACATGCTACTGGTGGACCCGGTATTGTGCGTTTGTGATGTATAGTGTTATGCATAACTGTTGGTGGTGTACCGGCAGGTCGGATTATTTCTGGAAATTCGGATAAAATATGATGATTATATTTTATCCGAATTTATAGATAGTAGGTACTATTACCACCGCTCGATACTTTAACACTAGTAATTAAACATGTAGAATTTGCAATAGAGGCTACAGTGCTGATATTGGTTACTCTATCAATTAATTTTCGGTTGCTAATATCTACAATAAGTTTGTAGTGCGACAGAAAATCTACTCCAATAATTGGCTTCGTGACGTCAGGGATAATGAATCGCCACGGGAAACCGATATTTAATGTTAAATTAATGTAACCGTATGTGTCGATAACCGAACCGTTTGCAGCACTGAGCTTAAAGGGCGTCTTATTATATTTATAATTAGTAACACTAATGGGGTACACGTAAATGTCACTACCGGTATCTACTAAAAAATTAGTTTTTGTTTTGGAGTCCGTTATGAAGAGGCGGCCGGCCGAGGTAGTACAATCATCTACTAAATACGAATACTTGTTATATAAGTTTGTAATGATATATTTTTGTTTGCGCAGGCGTCCCTGAGTGGGCATGCGACGCGCGCGCGTGACCCTGTGGCGGGCGGCGCGTTCCCGCTGCAGCCGCTGGCGTCGCCGCCGCAGCCGCCCGCGCCCGCCACACCCGCCTCCATACCCGACATCATACTCACAGGTCAGTCAGTCGGGTCTGCTGTGTGCGGTGCGGTGCGGGATACAGCGTGAAGCTGAGCGGGCAGGACCCGGTGGCG